>BQNB010001110.1:0-142166 GCA_026074375.1 Tanacetum coccineum
ATCTCCGTAACATCAGCTTTTTTTGTAGTTTTTTTCTTCGATGCCTTAATTTTGATAATATATTTTGATTCAGTATCACCTGAAACAGTATTAAGCCAGATTAAATTAAAAGAAAATTACATTCTTCTGCAATACATTTCACAGACAATAAGCATACATTTCCAAAAAAACATCATTCAAAATTTTAAATTAAATCCTGTCTTTAATTAACTTTATAAACATAGTACACTAAAGTCATTATTCTACCAAATCACACACAAAAAGCATACAAAACACTATCGATTCCCAAAAATACAACAACCACATTTAAGACAAAATCATCTATATGATCAACATTACAAACCTAATTAATTAAGCGTCAAGACACATTTTAATCTATATGATCAACATTACAAATCTATATTAACAACAATATGAAAATAATGCATTACAGCCCTTTTTCATCACAATCATTGTATATGCTAATGCATTAAGACTTATGATTTAATAATATTATACTCCTCTATATTAATAGTTTATAACATTATGCTGCAGTGGAGAATAAGTACGATGCAACAAATCAATAACTTTTCTTAGAAAATGATTCAGTAAAAGCATTACTAAATGATCTATACGAACAATGTTAGAAACATACTGCATTACTGGCAAATCACAGGCATTTTTAAAACACGTTATAAACAATAGCATACAAACATAATCTATTTCCAAAAACGCAAGCAAATATTTAAAATAAATCAATTATTTCTAAAAAACAGCAAAACTAAATAACTAATTTCAACTTTACCACATATAACATACTCCTAATACATATTAGTTCATTTTTGTTAAAACATAACATAAAAAAGCACAAAAAATTAGTTTTTCCGTAAAATAGAAAATATAACACCATCCTAATACATGTCAGTTCATTTTTTTACAAACAACTCACATAATAAGGGACTCAAAGTCATGTTTCACTCAAACGCCAAACGATAATTAACATAATTCATTGCTATGAACATATAACAACATTCTACTGCATCTAACTTCATTTTTTAACAAATCATTCACATATTAAAGCAGTGACAGTCATGTTTCACACAAACGCCAAACAATACTTATTATAACTCATCCAAATGAACATACAACAACATACTACTGTATCTCAGATCATTTTTTAATAATCAGTGAGATAATGATGCACTCACATCATGTTTCACAAAAATGGCAAATCATACTTAACATAATTCATCCCTAAGTCCATTTTTTGTGAAATCAATAAAATAAAAAAACACAAATCATCACTTTAACAAATATAATAAAACATACTGAATTTCAATAAAAATACTTACTTGCAGTGCTAGATGATGATTTTTCCTCTTCAACATATTTCTTTATTTGTTTCCTCTTATTTTTTTCAAAAAAATAAACATAAAAACAATTTAATTTATAAAATAAACATAAACGATGCGGTAAAGATTTATCAAAAAATGTATTAAGAAATAGTTACCAGATGGTGTTAGTTTGAGTAAATTTGTTCGAACCATAGTTGGATTTTAAGTGTGTGTTATTTTATTGGGAAATTAGAGAAAAAATATAAATGAATGGGGCGTGTTCTATGGAGTTTAAAAGGCGCGGTTATTGAATTTATGTTATTATAGAATAGACCCTGAAGTTTTACTTATGCAATTTGCTTGTAATTTAGTTTTAAAATGCTTAATTTGAGATTTAAGGTTAGGGATTTTATTACCATGATTTACTAGATTATACGTTTTGATGCACTTGCATTTATATAGTACACAACACTGTGACCTACCAGGACCGGACTGACCTATACCGGACAGGTCCATTTCAGTCTGTGTTTTGGCCAAAGTCGGTTTCAGTCTGGTTCGATTTTGGTCGATCCGGTCCAGTTTTCAGACAGTGATCTCCGCTACATCACAATAATATTAAAACATTATGATGTACTAGAATAATTCCTATAAAATTTGTATATAGAGTTTATGGTTTGTAGTGATTTTTTTTAGTTTTTAGGGTTTTGCAGTTTAAGGTTTTGGCTTTCTTTTTTTGGATTTAGGGATTAGGTATTTAGAGGTTTAGGGTTTTTTGTTTTGAATTTATCAGTTTAACATTATAATTAGGATGATCAATTGAGAAAAAAATTATCTTTTACAAACTTGTCAGTCCAATGGCCAACAACACCCCTTTTGGAAATTTATATAATGATATAATGTAGTAGAATAACATAGTGAGCAGTAACATTATAAAATTATACATAGTGATGCAGTAACATTATAACATTATACACAGTGATGCAGTAACATTATAACATTATACATAGTGTTAACTTCAATATCACTTAGTATACACTCATTATCTTCTATTTACGCTAATAATCTCCTATCAAAAAATTCAATTTTTGTGTATTCTTTTAAAAATTAATAACAATAAAAATTAATATTTCTTATTCTCGCTAAATACTTTACAAAGTCATGGGCTAAATTTGTATATTTTGCAATTGGGTATATTATTTTCTTTTATTTGGGCTTTCAGTTAGATTCATGGGCTAAATTGAGTCCGTAAATAAAGTTTAGTCTGTACTAAAAATAAGCTTAATGACCTAATAGATTAACATCTTTACATGATAATAATATGATGACGTCACATATAAGAAGAACGGTGTTCCCCAAAGTGGTTATTCAAATGGATACAGATACTGATGAAAATTCTAATGATGATGATGACGAAGATCTAGATGTTGAAAAGAAATTCGATGAGTTTGATGATGAAATTGAAAACATTAATATAGAGTGTGAATCTAAAATTGAAGATTTCAAAGGAAAAGAGGTAATGTTTATTTTAAACTACTTTTTCTACAACATTAATGTTTATTTTGTTATGCATTAATGTTTATTTTCTAGTGCATTATGATGTTAATCAATATCAATATTGATTTAGTAAGACATTTTTAATGATTGCCAGCTTACTTTGTTAATTATATAAAATTATATATAATATTTTTGTTTCAGATCTATACACCGATTGTTGGAAAAAAGAAGTTGAATAATGAAAGTAATTTCTCACCGGTTGTTTTCTATGGTTCCCCAAAAGGCGTTCGACCAAAAAGACAATTGTGATTACTGCGATTGTTAGATGAGATATGCATTGAGCTTAAATATGAAAATAAATCAACGTGTGTGAAGTATTTGCATAATCTCTGTACCTATTCAATAGCAGCTATATTTATTATCTGTTAATTTTTGTTTTTAAAATTTTGTTAGAGATGATATTTGGGCAACATTTCCAACACGAGAGGAGGCAATGAATTATGGAAAAGAATTTGTAGGTATTCGTATTTTTAGTTATCAAGATCATGTGAGTGGACAAAGAAGGTTTCTTGTTTCAACTTATAAAGAGTTTTGAAGGAGGTAGGTTTTTTGAAAATTAGTATTTATTGGTTATTAAGTGTACATATTTGATTTTGATTTATTCACATTTCAATGTTTTTGTTAATTGTTAATTATTAGATACAAAAACATGAATTGTAAATTTCATCACCATTATGAAGTTATTCAAGAGGTAATGTTTGCTTCTACTTTTGAACACAAAATGTGCTTTTAATTTTCTAAATAATGAAATGTATTTTAATTATAGAGAATGCCATGCCACCTTTACTTTGATTTAGAGTTCAATATACAAGAAAATGCAGAAAAGAATGGTGATGAAATGATTGATATTCTAATATTAATAGTATTTGAATGCTTGCTTAAAAAGTACAATATTGAAGGAGACACTAATTGGATAGTTGAACTTGACTCATATACAAAAGGTAGAGTTTTTCGATGAATATAATGCTTTTATCATATAAATTAGCAAACCATTGATGCTCTGATTTTTAAACATATTGTTTATTTTGTGTATAGATAAATTTTCTCGTCACTTGATCATCCGTTTACTAGGGATTGCTTTCAAGGACAACAGACATGTTGGTGCATTTGTTAAACATGTATTTTCTGAAGCCTTAAAAGCATTTTACCTTTAAAAATATTGATTGTGTTTCCCTGCTTTTGACTGTGATGTTGTTGGAAATGAATTGTAATGTTACTTACATTGTTCATAGTAATGATTTAGTGTAAATTCCTATATAAGGTTAGATTATACAGGTTCAATGAGGTAGGAAATAAATTATAATTCAGTAGGTTACTTACATTGTTCATATATGAATAAAATTGATTGTGCTTGCCTGCTTTTGTCTGTGATGTGGTAGCAAACGAACTGTAATGCAGTAAATTACTTATGTTGTTCATAGTAATGATTTAGTGTAAATGTGGCTTGTTGTTTTTAACGAAATAGATTTTGCTTGCCCGCTTTTGTCTTTGATGTGGTAGGAAATGAATTTTAATGTAGTAGATTACTTATGTTGTTCATAAGCATGATTTAGTGTAAATTGGTAGATATGTTCATGAATATGCATGAATATATATTGTTTCATGTTAATAGATATGTTTGCGGATTCATTATGCAAGAGGAAGAGATAAAAAATTTAAGCAATTATTTATTTCCAAAGATTCAAGTCCTGCTGACTCTGGTTATTTGTTTATTGATAATGTCGTATATTCTAAAAACCGTTGTTTTCGTCTTCACCTATCTTCTAAAGCATGGAAAAATTCAGTGCTTCTTCCCACTGGAAGGTTTAAATGTAAGGAAATGGTATAAATCATTTAAAAAAAATTAGTTATGCCATTTGTATATATATTAAAAAAAATTTAATTCTAATATCGCAGAGTGAAGAAGATGTATTCATGTTATCATTGATTTGCAATGTAGAAGCTGAATGTGAAAAGCTTCTAACGTGCAATATGGATATTGGTTTTATTAATGTTTTGAAATATGACACTGAGGTAATTCATATACATACATAAAATATCCTTGAATATTTGTATATCAGTATTATTTAATTAACTCAAATGATTCATGAACCAATTAATTTATATCAGAGAAACCATGAATACTGTAAAAGACGTACTCACAATTTCAGTGGAAAATCACCATTTCCAAAAATTGATCAGTTCATAGAATACATTTCTACCATTGGATAAGTAAAAGGTTTGTGACATTACACTACTATTTTGTTTTTTTCCTTGTCATTCTTATTTTTAAAAGTAATTTTGTTGAACTAATCATTTTTCTTACTATTATAGTTAAAATTTGAAGCTGGTATTGGTTCTCAGATTATGATATGTTGTTATACAACATGTTAAGAAATAGATTTTGTGAAAATATTGGCAGAGAACACAAAAGAAATCATGGTAAATATTTTACATTAAGAAAGCAAATCTGAAAGATAACATGAAACCACAGTAATAATTTGCGTTAAAATTTTGTTCAGTTATGTATGTTGTGGACTTACAAAGGAATGTTTATTATCTGAAATGTTATGATCCGGACTGTAGAGGTTGATCATTTTCTATTATATTTTTAATTTAATGTTTATTATGTTCTAAAATATATGCTTATCTCTAATTGATTGATTGTCTTAGGTTATCGATCTCCCTTCCGTGTAGTTCCTCCAGATGTGATGTTTAAATCTTTTAGAATAGGTGAGCAAAATGAAAGCCAGATGGATATACGTGAGAAAGATGATTGGTGGTTTGAAGCAATGTTGGTAGCAGAAAAAGTTGAAAATAAGCCTAGAAATTTAGTCACACCAAATGAAGTAAATATTCTTTTTTTATATATGTCCATAGAATGTTGTTTGTTAATCATGTTCTAATTTTAACATTGTTAATAACCTTTTTAAATTGTAGCACAACAAATATTGGGATGAAGACGATAACTGGTGGATGTTTGCTGAAACAACTGCATCAGAAATTGAGCGTGCATACTATGGACAAACTTGACCATGCAAATGAAGATTCTACGCGCCAAGTACTTGGCAAAAATCTTACTTATGAGCTTTAACGAGTCAAAGGAGATCTTATTGAAAAAAGCAGAAAAATAAATCAAGAAGAAACCAAAAAAGTCTATAATTCTAACATATAATGATGTTAAACTGAATGAAGATCTCTGGATGAAATTTAATGATACCGTAATCAAGACCATCATAAAATGATCATTGTAGAAGAAAAAGTTGAAAATAAGTCTAGAAATTTAGTCACAACAAATGAAGTTTGGGATGAATACGATGACTGGTGGATAAGTAAATTAAAGCATCATGATGCAGTAGAATTTCATTGTGATGAAGCAGACTACATGATGTGAAAATAAGTTAGAAATCATCATGGTGTTATTATTTAATGCATCATGATGCAGTAGAATTACATTGTGATGCAGCACATTCATACATTGAGATGCAGAAGATTTATATATTTTGATGCAGTAGATTTATATATTTTGATGCAGTAGATTTGGATATTATATGTGTGTATAAATAATACTAGTGAATTATAGTATTAATCCTAATGCATTATAATCCTTTTATATTATAGTTTAACTTTGTGTGTAAAAGTTTTTTTTTTCATTTTTCTTAATGCATTATATTTATAATCCTACTGCATCTTCACATTTGTTTAATGTATAAGTTAACGTCATAGGTTTAATCCTAGCGCATTATGAATTATGTTCTACTACATAATCGTAGTGCATTATATCATTAATCCTACTGCATTGTTTAGCATTACAGTTCATTGTTTAGCAAATCACTTAAACAGTCAACAAACCAATATTATTAAACAGATATTGGTTTGAAAATATCACAGATTAACAGTTATATATAATCTAGAATTCACCAATATTATTAAACAGATATTCAGTATATACAAATAAAAAATTATTATTAAAACTAAAATCATTTAGTTTTCAACAAACATACAAACACTGATAATTCAAACATTGATAATTTTTGCAATCATGAACAATAAGCTTTTTGTAAAGTTTTCAATTGAACGTTTTCCATCAAAATTCTTATCACTTTCACATCCATGATTGTTACGGTCTGTTGACTTGTTTTGTTTGCTTCTTTCCACTTTTTCGTTTGCATCTTTGTATAATGTCCTCCGTACTCGTATTAGAAGGCAATAGTAAAATCTTTGCCCTAGTACTTTAGGGACGAAAGAAATTACTGGGATTTTGAGACTTCTTTTTCAATCTTCATGATATTTATCCATACTCCGCTGCCATATACATTTTAGGTGCCTCATTACAACAATCCGCAGTCAACATCATTTTGGTTTGTCGCTCAACAATCAATTCGTAGTATTTTTGGAATGGCTGAAAAAAACGCATCTACTTTTGGGTGCTTTATATATCCAAGGTAATAGATAAATGTATTTATCTGTGAAAAATACAACAATCTGTTAATTTAATACTATAATGATGTACAAACAAATACAATGATGCATTAGAGTTAATGCATTAAAATAATAATCATAGAAAGACTACATTGATGCACTACCTCCTAACCTGTAATATTATTTTTGAAAAAGTATGATACATAGAAAAACAGATACTAAAGGGTACATGACTTTGAAATGTGTGATTGTATAAATAATAACAATTACTTGACTACAAATATTTGTTTAAATCCAACAGACATTAAGTTTAATGTTTACTACTGCATTACACATAATACTAATGCATTATGTTATTAATCCTAATGCATTGACTTAAAGAACTTAAGCATTAAAAAAACACAGACAAAAACTTTACTCCACATAAAATAAAACTTACCAGAGCCATTGCGTAAGGACCATATCTCAAGTCTAAATCTTCAAGATCATTGTGAATGTTGTCGATGATGTCTATTTCAGCAGTCATCATATTAAAACAAATTAGATAGTAATGATTACTTGTTTCTTCTTCTTCTGACAATTTTATACAAGTGAAGAAAACCTGTAGATATTTTAAAGCATTATTATTGTATTTTCATAAAAAAATTACAGCATTTGAAAATCATAATAATATATATTTTTATTGACTTACCAAATGAACATCATTGAAAATTTTCTTCTTTGCCTCCTTCAAAATATATTCAATATTTTCATTAAAAACTGTTCTTCTTTTTCGCATCACCTCCTTTTTGTTTTCAACCATATGAGGCGGCTGTTTATAAATACATGAAAAGTTTTATTAGCATATAAAAATTTCAATAACCACTAACTCATGCCTATTTACATCTTCATGCATCCTAGGCCATCAAAGTTAAAATTCTAGCACATCACATGCATAACCAAGCAATCTCACTCATTTTCGGACAAACGCCAAACACAATTACCACTAACTCATACCTATTTACATCTTCATTCATCCGAGTGCATGACAGTTTAAATCCTAGCACATCACAATCGTAATCAGACACACTCACTCATTTTATCACAAACGCCAAACAAAATTAAAGTTACCTCATGCCTATTTACTCCTAGAGCATCACAGTTCAAATCCTAGCACATTACAAGCATAATTAGGCACACTTGCTCATTTCTCTTACAAACACTAAACAAAATTAATGCTAGGTCATCACATTTCATATACTAGTGCATTAATGTATATATCCTAGTGCATTAAAAAAACTCACCACCATTCCTGTACTACAGTATATATTTCTTGTAACTGACTGCTTCCCTTTGTATTTCTCTTCATCATTTAGTATAGTACTCCATAAGTCAATTATATTGCTGGAAAGTTGAATTTTAGGATAAAGGCTAAAGAACCATATACATTCTATTTGTAAGCCTTTTCCAGTGAAAACTATATCCCTGCACATTTTTTAAATGCAGTAACAAGTAATAATGCAATAGAAAATTAGTAGCAATACAGTAAGAAATTAGTAGTAATGCACTACATTATAAATTTTAATACAGTAAATAACTTACCCTTCTGGACTATTGTAACTCCATATGTATTCAATAATTTTCTTCTCTGCTACAATAAATGGTTTTGTAGACATGGTTTTCCTCTCAAAATATGGCGACACTAAAGCAAATGAGGGATTTACCATATGCTTTCCACTCAGAACAAGATCCTCTTCTAAAACTTGAGCTACTCTCTTTCTTCCTCTTTTAGGCGTTTAATTATCATCTTTAATGATTTTAGTTGCAGGTCTTGGTTGTTTATTTGTGTCATTGCAGCCAATTTCTTTTTCGCCGCATCAACAACTTTATCAGGAGGCACATCCACAACTTTAGCAATTCTTTTTACCGCAAATTTAGCATTTATCTTTTTAGGCACTTCCTTTTTTGTGACTTGAACTGTTTTGTCTTTAGCAACGTTAATAACTTTCTGATGAGGTACTTCCACCGCATTAACAGTTCCCTTATCTTCAGAACATGGTACATCATCAATTTTCTTCGCATAAACTTTTCCATCACTGTCTCGTTTTAGCTTGAACTTTAGTTTGTTGAAAGATGGACGTGCATCAATAGGTGGTACATCGTGTCAGCTTCTTTTAAAGCTCCAGAGATTAAAGGAAGTTTTGTCATATCTTCAATCATTTGATGAACAAACAAGCTTGGATCACTTATCTTTTTAGATTCCAGCCGAGTATTCAATATGGAAACGTCATCAAAAACTGGTAGCTTTCTTCTATTGTTTGAATATTTCTTTCCATTTTCTTGTGATAGCGTCAATGGTTCAAAATCTTCCAATTCATTCCTAAGAAAACAGTTCAAAGTCTCTTGACTGTCCACTGCATTTGATGCACCAAGTACATTAACTTCATCAATTACATGTGCTTCACCAGATACATTATCATTATATTCTGCATCTTCAGTTGATGATTGTGTATCGTTAATCTCATAATCATGGTAATTAACAAATGGGACGATAGCTTTAGTTTTGTCCCAAACCTTATAGTCTGGTACCTTCTTCTTTTCCTTTTCTTCTTCCACATTCTCATCTTTTTGTTCCACTTTATCGTCTTTCACATTCTCACTTCCAACTTCTTCTTTGTTACCTTCGTCGATTTTTTTCTTTTCTTTTTCATTCCTTATGTTTTCATCGTTTTCATCATTATCATCGTTTTCATCGTCATCGTCATCATCTTCATCTAAATCATCATTCTCCCCATTTGTTTCATCATGATTATCCTTATCTATTTTATCATCATTTTTATCATTGTTTTTATCCTTACCATCATCATCATCTTTATCATCATTATGCCCATCTGTTTCATCATCATCTTATAATCATTTCCCATTGAATGCATCATCATCATTCATCATCATCCTCATCTGTTTCTTCATCATCATCATCTTTTTCCAAATCTTTATCTTTATAAAGAGTAACAAAAAGCTCATTTTTCTTCTCAATAATATTTCTTAACTCCTCCTTATCTTTATAAAGCATTAAATAACTCATTTCTCTTCTCAATAATATTTTTTAACTCTTCGTCATCAAAGTTTATTGCCAAAGCAATGTCCAGCTTGTTATCAGTATCCTCCATTTAGTTTCTCCCTTTCAGCAGATTATCTTTTAAAATCTTCTTCGTTTCCTAAATATAAACAAAGATTTAATGCATTACAAGACTTTTTCTACAACATAACAGTTAAAATCAGACAAACAAAAATAATTTCATAAAAACACCAAGGTTTAAAAATACTTACAACATAACTAATCTGGTGCAACTCAGTTAACTTTTTAGCACATCACAAACTTAATCATGCACATTTCAGTTCTTATATCCTAGTGCATTTCAGTTCTTTTAATAGCATATCATTTACATTATCATGCATACACCATCATTTTAATGCTATACAATAGGTTGTAATCATGTACATTTTAGTTCTTTTATTTTTCTACTGCATTTTCTCTTTACTGCATTACATACCTTATCCTACCACATCAAAGTCAAAATCAGACAAACACAATGACTTTCTCAAAAAAAAACCCAAGCATTTAAATGTCTTAAATCAAAAGAAATCTACTGCATTTCAGTTAACTTTTTATCACATCACTGACATAATCATGTACATCTAAGCTAATGTCATGTCAATTAAAACCAACTTACATCCTATTACGTATCAGTTTATTTTTTACTGCATTTCAAGTTACTACATCATAGTCAAAATGAGACAACAAAATCAATCTTAAAAAATAAACCAAATTTATAAAAAACTTAAATCATAGAAATCTACTGCATTTCAGTTATCTTTTTAGCACATCATAGACATAATAATTTACATCTAACCTAAAATCATGCCAATGAAAACAATCTTACATCCTACTCCCTCCGTCCCTAAATAAGTGTCCACTATTGACTTTTGAAGTCAAACTTTCACAACTTTGACCTTAATTATTTCTTTTTGTGTTATATAATACTTGATGCAAAATATATGAATTGATTGGGTTTTAAATGTATTTTCATTGATATAGTTTTCATTAAGTATTATATAACATAAACAAAATAATTTAAGGTCAAAGTTGATGGAAAAAGACTTTAAAAGTCAATAGTGGACACTTATTTAGGGACGGAAGGAGTATTTCATTTTAGTTAATTGTTTAATGCATTCTAATTTATAGTACCTCAAAAGTTTTATAGTGGAAATCTTCTTTCTGTTCAACTTTTTCAGGTGTTTCATCTTCGTCTTCTGTTATACTCTTCAATTTCTTCTTTTTGTTTAACTCTTTGTTGAATGAATTGTAAACCTTTGGACTATAGGTTGAAGTCTAATACCCCTTAAATCAAAGTTCCTCTTGTTGTCTTTTCACCAACAGGTTTGAACTCCATGCCTTGAATGCTAGAACTATTTTTTCAACCTTTACCTTTTTAGATACAGTTGATATTGACTATCATATAAGTGCAAAACAATATAAAATGTTAATATCATATAGATTAGTACATGACAGTTATATAATTTACTACATTTAGTGTGTTAATATCCTAGGGCATTTCACTTAATGGTCTATACATTACACTGTGATAATTTAAATTCTAGTACGTTACTATTTAAATCATATTGCATCTCATTGTGTATTTAATTAATTATATTCAAATAAATATAGTGAACTTACTACAAGCAAAAGCACTGGTCCACTGAATCTGTCCGAAGAACCAGAACACTCCTTCACCAAAGATTCTAAAACATAGGAGCACCAATCCATTTGATGTATTTTATCTGTCTCGTCAAGATATGGTATGAGTCTTTCATTTATTATACCGTCTTTGTTTCCTTGACCAAATATTAAAAAGAATAGTGAAAGAAACCCAATATCAAACAACCAATTTGCCTCTAATAATGTTTATAAAAATGACTCCAATTGTGAAATATTAATCTTATTATCATGACTAACTATTTCCTGCACCATCCCTCTCCATTTAGCTGTGACTAGATCGAATAAGTTATTTTCTTTGAGAGATTTAACTTTGATATCACCCATCGGTATTCCAAGCATATCATGTATCAAAACTCTTGTTATCTTTATCATTCCACATCTTGATTACATAGAGTGCATGTTTTTGATTAAATTCTTTAACTACCTACAATGCAAGAATTCCTGGCAGCTAATAAAATAAATTAATTCTAACTATGTTAATGAAGCAACATCACAAGCATAAATAATTACTACGAACTCATGCACACTGATTCATTTTCGCAATAAATAGGCGCACACATTACCGATATCTAATCCATTATTTACGCTAACTTCATGCATCCTAGGGCATCACAGTTCCACTCTTAACGCATCACATATCAATCTGAAAAACATCACAAGGATAATAAGGCAAACTTGCTTATTTTGGCAAAAACTACAAACACATCTAACAAATATCTCATGCCTATTTACATCTTCATGCATCTTATGGAATCACAGTTAAACTCCTACGACATCACAAGCATAATCAAGCACACTCAATCATTTTCTGTCAAACTCCAAACACAATTAACACTAACTTATGCATAATTACTTCATCATGCATTCTAGGGCATCACAGTTAATCCTAGCACATCACATTTAACCCTAACTCGTTTTCGCAAAACGCAAAACACATTTAATCGCAACTCAAGACTATTTACTTCTTCATGCATCCTAAGGCATCACAGTTAAAATCCTAGCACATTATAAACATTTTCAGGCACTCACTCATTTTCTAATAAAAGCCAAACACAATTACCCTAACTCATTCATATTTTCATCATCATTATAGATCAAATCATAGCACATCACACGCATAATCAAGCATAATCACAGTTCACCTACTAACTCATACCTGGCACATAATAAAAATCAAAATTTCCTTCGAACTCTCCAAATCCCATTTGTTTTAAACGCTTCTGTTATGCAGTAGTTAGTGAATTGAGAACCCTTTTCAAATTTCTAGGTGACATTCTTAAATTTAGAGATTTCCAATCATTTGTTTTCGATTTCACTTTTACAACTTTCGCTTCTGCTTCTGCTTTATACGCAACCATCATATTATCTTCTTGTTTATTTCCTTTTCTTTTCTTTTTAGTGCACGCTGCATCTTCAGAATCAGAATTCTTTTCTACTACATGCCTTTTTCTTACTTTCAACTCTATTATATTTATCGAATGTTCCAACTTCAAAGTCAGAATCACTTTCGCTTTCGCTTTCAGTAGAATTTTGCTTTTTTTCTTGTCTGCTTGCTTTTTTATCAATCTTTTTAACATGAGCCTTTTTTGTTACTTTTTTCTTCGATTCCTTTCTTTGAATAATATCATTTGATTCAGTATCACCTGAAATCATTATTAAAATAAAATTATAACATAATGCATTACAGTTCATATTCTAGTACATCACAAGCATAACCAGGCTTGAAGTCTAATGCAGTTATTTATTTGTAATATCCTATTGCATTTCATTTAATTTTCTAAAAAATCAAAATCATCTTCAACCAGACTTCATATCATTTAAATCAAAAAAATTAAATTATGTACTTACTTATTGATTTTTCCATTTCAACAGTTTGTTTAATGCATCTCAGTGCACATTCTATAACATCACAAGCATATTTAGTCAATCACAATCATTTTTGGACAAAAATCAAACTCTATTTTTCCTAACTTATCCCTATGTACATCATAAAACACCATAATGCATTTAACTTAACATTCTACTACATTACAAGCATATTCAGTCATTAACAATAATTTTCAGACAAAAAACAAAGTCTATTTTCCCTAACTCATCCATATCTACATCAGCATAATCCTAATGCATCTCAGTTCATCCTCTACAACATCAGTAAGTTATTCAGGAATATGCAATAATTTTATTTGTCAACATAAACCAAAGTCAGGTTTATAAAAAATCATAACCATAATCAGGAACATCACAAGCATATTTAGTCACACACTATCATTTTCGAACAAAAAACCAAAGTTTACTTACTCTAACTCAAACTCTTTATACATCATAATACATCCTAATCTAGTACTATAACAAGCCATACCGGATTGAACTTTAATGCAGTATTTTATATGTAATATCCTATTGCATTTCATTTAATTTTCTAACAAATCAAAATCATAATGAGTCACAAATTATCATCTTCAGCCAGACTTCATATCATTTCAATCAAAAATAAAATTAAATTAGATACTTACTTATTGATTTTTCAATTTCAACATTTTGTTCTACAACATTTTTTGAAGCAACCTTCTTTCTTGTTTTTTGGTAACTCCTTGTTGCTGCTCGTGTTGTCTTCTTCATTATCACTTGAAAAATTATTAAACACAATAGTTTAAAACATACAATCTTATATGTTATAGTGCATTGTCTAGCACATCAACATAAATCCTAGAACATCACAATTCAATTTCTAACACATCACAATCATATTTAATCAAAATTAAAATTAAATTAAATTCATTGCTTTTTCCACTTGAATTGTTTTTTTAGCAACATTTTTTCCAACAACCTTTTTTCTTGATTTTTTCTGTAAATCCTTGTTTTTCTTGTTGTCTTCAACTTCATTATCACCTGAAACATTATTTCACAGAATAAATTAATATATATATTTCCTAGCAAATCAGCATATATTATAGTACATCACAGTTCAATTTATACCACATAACAACCATAATGCAATTTACTTAAATTGCTTTATGTACATCTACATAAAACCTAATGCTTTTCAGATAACATTCTAATACATACATTATATAGTCAATCAATCATTTTCGGAGAAAAAACAAAACTATTTTTCACATAAACTCATCTCTATGTACTTCTGTAAAACACCATAATGCATTTCAGTTCACATTCATACCACATCACAAGCATAGTTAGTCACTCGAAATCATTTTCGACAAAATACAATGTTTATTTTCTCTAACTATCTCTATGTACATCAGCATACCTTCCTAATGCATCTAAGTTCACATTCTACAACATAACAAGCATATTTAATCACTCGCAATTATTTTCGTACAAAAAACAAAATTTATTTTCTCTAGCTAATCTCTATGTACATCAGCATACAATCTAATACATCTAAGTTCACATTCTACAACATCACACGCATATTTAATCACTCACAATCCTTAAATTTCCAGTGGGAGAAGGCGGTGAACATCTTGAAAGTTCTTAAACCACGATTTCCTAGGATGAATCGGAACTATGTTTGTGTTCTTGAGAGAGAGATTTTTCGGATTGTGTGTCGTGTGTTTTTTTGTTACAGATTATTTGATCGGTGTTTTTATCGGATAATTAGTGTTTACAGACTTGTGTACGTGTGCCTGGGTGGAGGTTAGAGGTTCAGTGTGAGGTTTATTTGGGAATAGTTTATGGCTCAATGTATTTTTATCAAAGTTTCATAAATGACCCTGAAGTTTAGCCTTTTTACAATTTTTGCTCCGCGTTTTTTTGATTTTATTAGAATTTGGGTAGATTTGATCCAAGGGTTAGGATCTCATCTTACCTATTTTATTATAAAATCTTTTTTATTATAACCCTAATATATATATATATATATATTGATTATATCATATATATATTATATATATAATTATATATATATCTATATCATTTTTATATATATATCCCCTCTCTCATCATCTCTTGTCTTTCTTTCTCTCTCTCTGACCTTCCCTTTTCTCTTTCTCTCTCTCTTTTTCTCTCTCTCTCTCTCTCTCTCTCTCTCTCTCTCTCTCTCTCTCTTCATTCTCTCCTTCTCTCCTCCCTCCCACCCCCCCCCCCATCTCATCTCTCTCTCTTCTCTCTTCTCTGTCTCTTCTCTCTCTCTCTTCCTCTCTCTTTCTCTCTCTATTTCTTCTCCCTTTAATCTCACACACACACTCTCTCTCTCTCTCCCCCTTCTCACTCTCTCTCTTCCTTTCTCTCTCTCTCCCTTCCCCCCTCTCTCTCCTTCCCTCTGCCTCCTTCTCTCCATTGAGTCTGAATACTGTCAAACTCAAATATACTGCTAAGACTTTGGCTTAAAACTACTAACAAAACTTATGCTTTAAACTTAAACTCGGTCAAACTTCAAATCTTGAACTTTATGTTAAACTTTAAACTTGATCTTGAGGCTCAACTTAAGCTCGATCGAGCACGCATTTCAAGTTTTAACGCGATAATTACTCATTCAAGACTGAACAATAAACTAATATTTTTTTAGTATTGATATTTTGAAGTACTTATTTGTATATTTGTATTATTAATATGTTTATAAGCAGTAGTTGTGAAGAGTAGTTTTTTTCTATAAAGTGTTCTCCGTGCTTATAAAATATAAGCGGCATGTGTTTTACTTGAATCTTGAATCCTATATTAATGTGCATTGCCTAAATCACTCCTATACACCTTAAGATTTGATCAATTCTTAAACTTGACAGCTTTTCAAAATGCAAATCTATATTTAATTAAAAAAATATTTCTGTATTTCAAAAACACAAAGTTAGCATTAAGTGGTCATACAGAATTACGATTTGCAATTATAAATTATTAGCACCTATACACATCGATTGAGTGGTGTTTGCTCTTGTATGGGAAGAGAAAAGTTTATATTAATACACTTAAAAACTTAAAAATGAATAAAAAAATTACCAAAAATATCCCTCTAAACATTGGTTTTATATATATTGTTTGGTTTTCGAGTTCCATTTTCTTTGTTTTAATTGACACGATTTTGTTTTGGTTTTTAAGTGTCGAGCACGATTTCCCATTTAGTCATTCAATTGGATTTGAGTAAATTCCATATATTTTGCACATATTTTACTATAGGGTGTGGTTATTGTGAAAAGTGTATTAGTGTAGAAAGGATAAGAAGGATTCTTGATGGTTGGATGTAATTAGCAAAAAATTGATATTAGTGATTATGTTTTAATAAATAACTCTTCATTAATGAAGAATAAATGTTGTTTGACCAATTTCAAAGGATTTTTTTCTATTAATTACAAGAAATTATCTTTGTTATATTATAGTGATACACTAATTTTTCTTTACTTTATTTATGACACGTTAAATTTTCTTATGCATACGTAATGACACACTGGTTTTTTGACACATTTGTAGTGTCACACTAAGTTTATTGAAACTTATATACTCACACACTAACATTTTAGTACATTTGTAATGACACACTAAATTTTTAAAAGCATTTGTAATGACATATTCAAAACGACACACCAATTTTGATGACGCATTTTTAGTGACAAACAATGTCTTTTGACACATATAATGATGGTGTTTTATTAAAATTAATGATGGTGTTAAATTATAATTAATGATAGTGTTTAATGAACATATTAAAATTAATAGCATAGACTTTTTATTCTTTCTATCATAAAACTCTTTCTATTTGAACCAATTTCTTTTACTATATATTGCACAATCATTTTCATCATCACTATTCCTAAAAGTAGATAGAAAAAAATGTAAAAAAATATATGTATTGTAGAAAATTGAGGTTCAGGGTGATGATGAATCTTAGATATCTTTATTGATCGTGTAGTTCCATCTTTCCGAAGTAAGTATCTCGAACCTATTTTTGTCTGGGTATCAGAATCTTTTTATGGGCTAATTCAAGAAAGAATAACACTTTGTTCTAGACACAAAGAGACATAAAGCAGAACAAGAGGACTGTGATTTTCGTTATATCAAATGAGACCAAAACAATCTATTATAAAACATGATGGTAGTTAAGGTAGTTTTTGGTGGGAAACGGATACCTTATTTAGAGCACCAAATATATTCTTTGGGTCGGGGCGCTGCCCTTTAACCCCGCAAAGGGCGCTGCCCCTTGACCCTGCAAAGCGCAAGCACCATCGCACTTGACTCTCTTGTGTGTGTTTGTCGTGGTGGAAACATATTAGCTCAAAAGATATGCACTTACATTTCCTAACTCGCACTCGCACTCGCACTGTCTCCGGCTCTCTCGCTAACGCGACTCTCTAATAAGTCAAATTACTAAGATACATTGATCAGAGATACATAGAATTAACCAACATGTCTAAGGTTGCTACGTTGTTAAAGTTATTTTTAGCAAGCTGAAATACTTTTATAAAATTGTCATTTTAGTTTTAAGTACGCGTATTTTAGAACATTTTTCAATTAAAATTCTTTATTATTTTGCGTTATAAGAATAAAGCGTTACACGAAACACTTAAAGACACTATCTCGTCGTTATGCATAAATAATCCCCTAGTTTACACCAACTTAAGAACACATTTACACTCTATCTTTTGAAACCAAAAGTATTTGATTTCGCCGCTTTGCGCGGTTACATACTAGTTTTCCAACTGCTACTCAAGTGACTAGTTTGTATATTTCAAATCTAATTGCCGATCAATATCAGTCCAATCATCTTCCTCATAAGGTCCGTGCGCACGCGCTGCGCGTCGACGCGCTGCTCGCATGTCAAACATCACATGATCATGACATCAAAAAACTATTAAATGAAAAAATTAATTGACACATCACAAGTTTGACGAAAAGCCTCAACAATTATTATAACAAAAATATCAAGTTTACTCGCAAAAATTTTACAAGGTTGGTAATCTTGGGCAAGAATGGTTTTCATTTGTTTTACTTATTGCTTCATCAGTGTGTTCAAATGTGTTTCCTTAACTTGAATCTCAGGTAGTTCACTTTGGACTTTACAGTCAAGTTTCACATGCCAAATGACTTAAATTCTGTTAAATAACATCTTCAAATGTAGGCAGCTTGTTAAGATCAAAGTTAAAACCCCTAGAGAGAGTTTCACACTGATATTATTTGTCGATCGCGCTTTAGTGTAATTCACACGCACTCTTCATGTCGCGCGCTCGACATGAGTTTCTCACTGTGCGCTGATATTCAACCATAGTGAGTAATGGATCATCAAGGCACATGAGACCATTAACTGTTTAACTCTCGCACTAGGCCATTATACTAGTTTTGGCCTTAAAATGGTGATTCATGAGCATGGAGCACTAGATTTTTCCGCTTCTTGCATATCCTCATCAACCTCCCCACTATCATATGTCCCTAATCCGAAATAGTATTTTTCATTTGGCACCTTATTAACCTTTACAACATCGACGCTTGACCCTAAACGACCTCTCTTGCCTTTCTTCACATCCCACCCAAACACACACGTCACTCCACACGTCTCTCTACCTGGCCTCTCCCGCCTAAAGCCTCGCTTCTCACCATTTTGATGAACGTCTCCACTCGCGCTTTATGTTGCGAAGAAAACCATCGATGTTGGATAAAGTTAACTTTTTGTACACAATTCTTTCTGATATAGGGCATGCTGGTTACCTTCAGAAGAATCTTACATAAACTCTGTGAGCAAAATTGAGTGTTGGTCGCTCTTCCACTTCGTCTCCTCTCTCTCGTGTGTCTTAAACGTACGCACTGAGCGGTTTCTTGATTATCTTATTGGTTGTGCCGGTTGTAAAGGAGATTGGAGGTTGGAAGCGATACACATTTTTTTGGTTTCTTGTTATTTTCTTGAGATTCATGTCATGCAATTCCCTTCTATTTGCCATTCATCTTATGGGCATGAAAAAAAATAACTTTCTTTTCCTTTTTCGTGCGCATAGATAAGTTTTCACCATCAAGATTCTGATATTGAATAATATATACAATAACTCAAACACAAAACAATCATTATAATTCTATAATAAAACCATAATAATCTTCATAAACACAACTATTTCTAAAATTAACATATACCCTCTAATCACTCAACCTCCCAACCTCCTACCCAAAACAAATTACAAATAACACTCTATTCTCTCAACCAAAACCCAACCTTACAGTACAACATCAATCTTCATACACTAAACCACAACCTATCATAAATAAAAACACCTATAACATAACTACATTCACAAACAAATAACCTCTTAAACACTATAAATAAGAAACAACTGAAAACCCCAAACTTCCCACCACACATACAATACACCCCCAACATTCCAAAACAAACCCAACCCCCCCAAACAAAACCACCCACACACAACACGCCAACCCCCAACCACAACAAACACAAATACCCATACCCAAACCAATCCCAACCCCAATTTATAAATTAACTTAATAAACTATAATTCCCATTCCAACTCAACCAAACCCTCAACGTAAAAATAACACACTATCCACACTTCCAATAACAATCAAAACCCTACAACAACCACCTACAAACAACACACACCCCATATATCATGAGTACATCACACTGTGACCACACACATTCCAAACCATACCACCTAACTACAACAAATATTCACAAAAAAACCCAATCAACCATATACCCCCAAAAAAAAAAAAACCCCCCCCCCAAAAAATACCAAACCCCCCACCATACATAAACACAAGAAACCCCCAATACACCAAACAAACGCCTCCCCCACAAAAACCCTACACACACACACACCACCTTCAACCTCCTCAACAATTAAAATACTCCACACCCCACACCACCAAACATCACACTCCCACACCCTATCACAAACCACCCCTCCACTCCTCCCACTGCTACCTCATACCCACACCACCCCCCCCAATACACAACAAACCCAAAAAACACTCCCATCCCATACTACCACCATGCTATCATAACACACAACCTAACCAAATTCACGACACAACAAATTACCTCTAAACCACACAACCTTCCAACCCCCCTACCCCCCACTGAACTAAATTATTTATAACCAAACATACTCTTTTCCTGTAAAAAAAACCCCTATCCATCCCACTTCCATCTCTCTCTACCCCCCATACACCATGACCCCACCACCCTATCTATCTCGACATCTCCTCTCCCGCACTTCCACCACAACATGTAACCCACCTCCGCCCCTCACGGCACACACAATCCTGAAAAATATTCTACACCCCCCACCTTTTCCGTAAAAAATCAACACGCGCCACAAACTATTCTTGTTTGATCCTATATACGCGCACTATCGAATACCTTTCAATAATTTCACAATATTCGTTTAAGACTGATAATTATATAATTATTGGGTTACAAAATTGAATTTTAAAGATTGAATGATCATTATACATATGTATAATTAAAAACTCTATCCCCGACTTACCACTATTATAAACTTATGTAGTTACACATTTGCAGATATTGTTTTAACTTGGCCCGTTTGGTTCGTAGAATGTTTTTTCAGGGAATTGAAATCTATCAAGGATTGAGAATCTTAAGGAATTGGAATGTCAAAATTCAAAATATGTCATGTGTTTGGTTAGGAGAAAGAAATGAA
This sequence comes from Tanacetum coccineum, assembly GCA_026074375.1. Classification (NCBI taxonomy): domain Eukaryota; kingdom Viridiplantae; phylum Streptophyta; class Magnoliopsida; order Asterales; family Asteraceae; genus Tanacetum; species Tanacetum coccineum. Next base: position 21,642 of record BQNB010001110.1, read on the forward strand.
ATTCCATGCCATATTTCTGTTTGGTTTACAAATAATAATTTTTTAAAAACTTTTTTTTACTTTTTTTAATTCTTTTTAATTTTTTATTCGTACGCTATTTAAAAAAAATTGTTTTAATTTTTATTCTTAAGTTATTTTAAAAAAGATATTTTTTTAAAAAATTTTAATTTTTTTTTACTTTATAAAGTATTAAATTTACCAAGTAAAAATATTCTTTCTTTTAAATTTACTTTTAAAAAAAATTTACATTTTATAAAAAAAATTATTTTTATAAATTTACCAAGTTAAAATTTACTTTTTAAAAAAAAAATTACTTTTTAAAAAAAATTTACGTTATAAAGTATTGATTTTTTTTTAAATAAAGTACATTAATTTTTTTTTAAAGTACAAAAAAATTTAAAAAAAAAATTAAAGTTTAAAAAGAAATTTAAAAAAAATAGCGCACGAAAGTATTGACGAGGGAAGTCAGGAGGAATGTTAATTCTTAGATGATGGATTTTAGATTCCATCATTGGTATACAGGATTATTTATTGACTTAAGTACATGGGATTTTAAGAAAATAATAATTCCATTTTCCATCAGTTTTTTTAACACAACACACGATTTAGATTGAAAATCTAATTCCAGTTCCTTAAACAATCCTAGAACCTTGAACCAAATAGGCCCTAATTTTAATGTTCAAGTTAATATGTACATTTACAAATATAATGAATAGTAATTTTTGAAATTTTTTATAATAGTGGTAAATATGTAAAGATTAAATTTTTTTTTATTTAAAAATAAAAGAGTCATAAGATTTATATAGCAGAGTCATAGATTATTTAGTTTCCTAAATTTTTATTTCGGTAAATAAAAAATACCGTGTGATTAAAAACGCTTAAAAATTAGAGATCCATACTTGGCCATAACTCTTATTTAAATGGATTCTTCTTTATTCTGTTTTTTTCTAACTTTCATCCAAGTAATATTCTGTCATTTAGGTTTTATTATCTCTTACAGGCTTTATTATATCATTTCTCATTATTATTTTCTTCGTTAAAGGTTTCTTAATCTGTGCAACTCTCTGTTGACACATAACAATGAAGTCCCAAGAAGATTTCATTCAGCATGCAACAATAGTTCTATCGTCTACTCCAAACGGTGTGAGAAAGATTGTGATTCGGTTAAAGACTCCAATAAAGAATATGAATATGATGATCTCGAATGGTGAAACTTCTTATGCGCACGGGATAAAATGAGAGGAAATGATCTTGTTTTTTCTTAATGCCGAAAAGATGATGGCAAAGTAGGATTGCAAGACTGAATTTCAAGAAAATATCAAGAAAGCCAAAAAACAGACGTATGTCGCTTCCACCTCCAATGCTCTTTACAAACCGGCAGCAACCAGATATGATGAAATCAAGAAACCGACTGATAAGTTCAAGAAAAGAAAAGTACAAGTGGAAAAATGAAATAATTTGCTCATGAGTTTTGTAAATTCTGAAGGTAAACCAGCATGCCCTATATGCAAAAAGAATTGTGTATCGAAAAAAAGTTAACTTTATAACATATGGTCTTCACGGGTTAAGACTGGGAGAGTTCATCAAACTGTGGTTGACATCGATTATCGTGATGCCAAGGTGGTTGATTTGAGTAAGTGTTTGTTTGGGTGGGATGTGAAGAAAGGCAAGAGAGGTCGTTTAGGGTCAAGCGTCGATGTTGTAAAGGTTAATAAGGTGCCAAATGAAAAATACTATTTCGGATTAGGGACATATGATAGTGGGGAGGTTGATGAGGATATGCAAGAAGCAGCAAAGATTCTAGTGCTCATGGCTCATGATCACCAATTGAAGGCCAAAACTAGTATAATGGCGTAGTGCGAAGTACAAGCAGTTAATGGTCTCATGTGCCTTGATGATCCTGTTACTCCACCTATGGTTGAATCAGGCGCACAAGTTGAAGAACTCATGGCTACAAGCATGACAGAGAGGAATTTACACGTTAAAGAATCGACTAATACTATCAATGGTGAAATAAAGGGGGTTTGTGACTTTGATCTTAACAAGCTGCCTACATTTGAAGATGTTATTTAACAGAATTTAAGTCATTTGGCATGTGAAACTTGACTGTAAAGTCCAAAGTGAACTACCTGAGATTCAAGTTAAGGAAACACATTTGAACACACTGATGAAGCAATAAGTAAACAAATGAAAACCATTCTTGCCCAAGATTACCAACCTTGTAAATTTTTGCGTTAAACTTGATATTTTTGTTATAATAATTGTTGAGGCTTTTCGTCAAACATGTGATGTGTCAATTAATTTTTTTTCTTTTTAATAGTTTTGATGTCATGTCATGTGATGTTGTGACATGATAACGGATAACTAGAGAAACGGACCTTTGAGGAAGATGGGTGGACTAGATATGATGCGCAATTAGGATTTTTGAAATATACAAACTAGTCACTTGAGTAGCAGTTGGAAAACTAGTATGTAACCGCGCAAAGCGGCGAAATCAAATACTTTTGGTTTCAAAAGATAGAGTGTAAATGTGTTCTTAAGTTGGTGTAAACTAGGGGATTATTTATGCATAACGACGAGATAGTGTCTTTGAGTGTTTCATGTAACGCTTTATGCATATAACGCAAAATAATAAAGAATATTAATTGAAAAATGTTATAAAATACGATAATTAAACTAAAATGACAATTTTTAAAATATTTCATCTTGGCTAAAAGAATTTTTAACAACGTTAGCAACCTTAGTCATGTTGGTTATTTTAGTGTCATCAATTATCTTAGGTAATTTTGACTTATTAGAGATCATTAGGATTTCATATCATGCTCGGATGCGAGTTAGGGAAATGTGAAGTGCATATTCGTTTGAGCTAATATGTTTCCACCACGACAAAGACTCGGGAGTCAAGGCGGCTGCGCCCCCTTGCAGGGTCAAGGGGCAGCGCCCTTTGCGGGGTTAAGGGGCAGCGCCCCGACCCAAAGAATATATTTGGTGCTCCAAATAAGGTATCCGTTTTCCCACCAAAAACTACCTTAACTACCATCTGTTTATTAATAGATGTTTTGGTCTCATTTGGATATAACGAAAATCACAGTTCCTCTTTGTTCTGCTTTATTCTCTTGTGTCTAGAAACAAAGTGTTTCTTCTTGAATTATCCCATTAAAGATTTCGTGATACCCCAACATAAATAGGTTCGAGATACTTTATTCGGAAAGTAAACATACACGATTTAAGAAAGATATCTAAGATTATCATCACACCCTGACCTCAATTTCTAATAATTCATCTATTTTTACAATTTTTTCTATCTTAGTGATGATGAAAATGATTGTGCAATATATAGTAAAAGAGATTGGTTCAAATATGAAGGGTTTTAGGATAGAAATAATAAAAAGTCTATGCTATTAATTTTAATATGTTAATTAAACACTATCATTAATTATAATTTAACACCATCATTAATTTTAATAAAACACCGTTATTATATGTGTCAAAAGATATTGTTTGTCACTAAAAATGCGTCATTAAAATTGGTGTGTCATTTCGAATGTGTCGTTACAAATGCTCTTAAAAATTTAGTGTGTCATTACAAATGTACTAAAATGTTAGTGTGTCAGTATATAAGTTTCAATAAATTTAGTGTGGCACTACAAATGTGTCAAAAAACCAGTGTGTCATTACGTATGCATAAGAAAATTTAGCGTGTCATAAATAAAGTATAGAAAAATTAGTGTGTCACTATAATATAACAAAGATGAATTCCTTGTAATTAATAGAAAAAAAAATCCTTTGAAATGGGTCAAACAACATTTATTCTTCATTAATGAAGAGTTATTTATTAAAATACAATCACTAATGTCATCCATTGATCAATTTTTTCTTAGTTAAATCAAACCATCAAGAATCTTTCTTATATTTTCTACTCTAATTTACATTTTTCACAATAACCATCACTCCTTAATAAATTATGTACAAATGAATTACTCAAATCCTAATCGATTGTGACTTAAAAAGGAAATCGTGCTCGACACTTAAATACAAAACAAATCGTTTGTAATTAAACAAGAAAATGGAACTCGAAAACCAAACAATATATATAAAACCAATGTTTAGAGGGATATTTTTGGTAATTTTTTTATTCATTTTTAAGTTTTTAAGTGTATTAATATAAACTTTTCTCTTCATACAAGACAAATACGCACGCAAATCAATGATGTATAGGTGCAAATAATTATAATTGCGAAATCGTAATTCTGGTTCGACCCTTAATGCATAGCTTGTGTTTTTGGAAATACAAAATATTTTTTTAATTAATATAGTGTGTATTTTTTATTAGTTGTCAAGTTCAGAATTGATCAAGCTTAAAGTGTTTAGGAGTGATTTAGGCAACGTACATTAATTTAAGTTTCAAGATTTCAAGAAAACACATGCGCTTATATTTTATAAGCAACAGAGAACACTTTATAGAAAAACAACTACTCTTTACAACTACTGCTTTTAACATTTTATAATACATATATACATACAAGTACTTAATTATCATTACTTTATAAAATAGTTAGTTATTGTCAGTCTTGATATGATGATTTATCGCGTTAAAACTTGAAATGCGTGCTCGGTCATGCTTAAGTTGAGCCTCAAGATCAAGTTTAAAGTTTGACCGAGTTTAAGTTTAAAGCCTAAGTTTTGTTAGTAGTTTTAAGCCAAAGTCTTAGCAGTAGATTTGAGTTAGACAGTAGTCAGACTCAATAGAGAGGGGGAGGCAGAGGGAAGGGGAAGGAGGTTGAGGGGAAGAGTATGGCGATGATGGGCGACGAGGAGAAGGAGAGTAGGGGGTGAAGAAGGAAGGGGAAAGGGAGAGAGATGAGGAAAGGAAAGAGATGAGGTGTGAGAAGTTTAGGGGGAGTGGAGGGGATGTGGAGATCGTAGAGTAGAGAAGAGAGGGGAACAGAGAGAGAAGGGAGAGTAGAGGAGTTGTGAGGAGAGAGACCATGTTTTTCAATGGTGGAGAGGAATTGAGTCGTTGTGTGTGTGTGAGAGAGAGAGAAGAAGGGAGAGGAGAGAAAGGAGAGACTCCATGGAGGATAATTGGGAGAGATGACAGATAGAGATAGATGGGCTTACGGAGAGAAGTGTATAGGAAAGAAGAAGGATGAGATTTGAGAGTAGTGAGAAAAGAGAGAGAGGAGACGTTGCTGACCTTCCCCGATGGTAGTCGTTTGATCTGATTTCGGATGTGATTGACTGATTTGAAGAGAGAGGATGTCTGATGTTGAGGGGCTGGAAGAGAGAGAGGAGAGAGGTGATTGATGCGAGGCTGGAGGATAGAGAGTGTGTCGAGGGAGGCGGAGGGGTGGGTAGAGAAAAGGGAGGAGGGGGGAGGGAGAGACAGGGAGGAGAAGGAAAGAGGAAGGAGGAACGAGAGGGAGAGAGGAGTGAGGAGAGAGATGGTGAATGAGAGAAGTCAGAGACAGAGCGAGAGAGAGATGAGAGAGAGAAAAAAGACTGAGAGAAAGAAAGGGATACAAGGGCATTGAGAGCAGATGAGAGAGCAATGAGAGAGAGAAGAAAGAAAGTGAGAGAATTGAGAGGGGATATATTTATATATATATATATTATATATATATATATATATATATATATATCATATATATATATATTTATATTATTTTTATTTAGGGTTAATAAAAGGATTCTTTATAAAATAGGTAGTTGTTGATCCCCTTGGATCAAATCTACCCATAATTCTATTAAATAAAGACGAGGTAGCAAAAATTGTACAAAAAGATTCCAACTTCAGGGTCATTTATGAAACTTTGATAAAAATACATTCGTGCCTAAACTTTTCCCCAAATTAAACACACACAGTACCGATAAAAAAACACACACACGTACACAATATGTTACAATATTTCAGAAAAAACATTTCGATCAAATATCGGTATCAAAAAACACACACACACTATTTCGATAAAATCTCTCTCTCAAATACACAAAAATAGTTTCCGATCATCCTAGGAATTCATGGTTTTTTTAAAACGTTTTTCAAGGTCATTTTTCACCGCCTTCTCCATCTGGAAACTATGATTGTGAGTGATTAAATATGCTTGTGATGTTGTAGAATGTGAACTTAGATGTATTAGATTGTATGCTGATGTACATAGAGATTAGCTAGAGAAAATAAATTTTGTTTTTTGTACGTAAATAATTGCGAGTGAGTGATTAAAAATATGCTTGTTTGTTGTTAGATAGAATGGTGGAACTTAGATGCATTAGGTTGTTATGCTGATGTACATGAGTTTTGTAGAGAAAATAAACTTGGTTTTTTGACCGGAAAAATTGATTTGCGACGTGACCTGAATTTGCTATTTACTCTTATCTTGTGATGTGGTGAGATTAGGATTAGAATGTGAACTGAAATGCTAAATTAGGTGTTTTGGATGTACCATAGAGTATGAGTTATGGAAAAAAAAATAGTTTTTGTTTTTTCTCCGAAAATGATTGTGAGTGACTAAATATGCTTGTAATGTAGTAGAATGTGATCTGAAATGCATTAGGTTGCTTATGTTTTGATGTACATAACGATGAAGTTAGAGAAATGCAATTATGCTTGTTGTGTGTATAAATTGAACTTGTGTGCTTCTATAATGTATGGCTGATTTGCTAGGAGACCTATTATATTAGATATATTAATTTTTTTCTATGAAATAATGTTTCAGTTGATAATGAAGTTGAAGACATCAATAAAAAAGGATTTACAGAAAAAAACAAGAAAAAAGGTTGTTGGAAAAAATGTTGCTAAAAAAATAATTCAAGTGGAAAAAGCAATGAGTAAGTATTTAATTTAATTTTAATTTTGATTAAATATGATTGTGATGTGTTAGAAATTAATTTGTGTTGTTCTAGGATTTATGGTGATGTGCTAGACAATGAACTATAATGTATAAGATTCTATGTTTTAAACTATTCTTGTAATATTTTTCCATGGTGATAATGAGATGACCACACGAGCAGCAACAAGTGTTTCCAAAAAACAGAAGAAGGTTTGCTTAGAAAAATGTCTTGTAGAACAAAATGTTGAAATTGAAAAATCAATAAGTATCTAATTTAATTTTATTTTTGATTGAAATGATATGAAGTCTGGCTGAAGATGATAATTTGTGGCTCATTATGATTTTGATTTGTTAGAAAATTAAATCAAATGCAATAGGATATTACATATAAATAACTGCATTAAAGTTCAATCCCGGTTATGCTTGTGATGTACTAGATTAGGTTGTATTATGATGTATATAGAGTTGAGTTAGAGTAAGTAAACTTTGTTTTTTGTTCGAAAATGATAGTGTGTGACTAAATATGCTTGTGATGTTCCTGATTATGGTTATGATTTTATAAACTGACTTTGTTTTTTGTGATAAAATTATTACGTATTCCTGAATAACTTACTGATGTTGTAGAGGATGAACTGAGATGCATTAGGATTATGCTGATGTAGATATGGATGAGTTAGGGAAAATAGACTTTGTTTTTTGTCTGAAAATTATTGTTAGTGAGACTCCTACTACAAAATAAAAAAATAAATAAACAATAAATCAAATTCCTACAAAACTATATTATGCTTGTTAATGTAGTAGAATGTTAAGTTAAATGCATTATGGTGATTTATGATGTACATATGGATGAGTTAGGAAAAATAGAGTTTGATTTTTCTTCCAAAAATGATTGTGATTGACTAAATATGCTTGTGATGTTGTAGAATGTGCACTGAAATGCATTAGAACAAACTGTTGAAATGGAAAAATCAATAAGTAAGTATCTAATTTTTTATTTATTTAAATGATATGAAGTCTAGCTGAAGATGATTTTGATTTCTTAGATATTGAATGAAATGCAATAGGATATTACAAATAAATAACTGCATTAGACTTCAAGCCTAGTTATGCTTGTGATGTACTAGAATATGAACTGTAATGCATTATGTTATAATTTTATTTTAATAATGATTTCAGGTGATACTGAATTAGATGATATTATTCAAAGAAAGGAATCGAAGAAAAAAGCAACAAACAAGGCTCCTGTTAAAAAGATTGATAAAAAAAGCAAGTAGACAATAAAAAGCGAAAATCAACTGAAAGCGAAAGTGATTCTGACTTTGAAGTTGGAACATTTGATAAATATAATAGAGTAGAAAGTAAGAAAAAGGGAAAAGGCATGTAGTAGAAAAGAATTCTGATTCTGAAGATGTAGTGTCCGCTAAAAAGGAGAAAAGGAAATAAACAAGAAGATAATATGATGGTTGCGTATAAATTAGAAGCAGACAAGAAATGAAAGTTTGTAAAAGTGGAAATCGAAAACAAAATGATGGAAATCTCTAATTTAAGAATGGTCACCTAGAATATTTGAAAAGGGTTCTCGATTTACTAACTAATGCACAACAGAAGCGTTTAAAAGAATTGGGATTTGGAGAGTTACAAGGAAATTTTGATTTTTATTATGTGCCAGGTTTGAGTTAGTACTTGAACTATGATTATGCTTGATTATGCTTGTGATGTGCTATGATTTTATCTATAATGATGATAAAAATATGAATGAGTTAGGTTAATTGTGTTTGGCTTTTGTTAGAAAATGAGTGAGTGCCTGAAAATGTTTATAATGTTCTAGGATTATAACTGTGATGCCTTAGGATGCATGAAGAAGTAAATAGTTATGAGTTACGGTTAAATATGTTTTTTTGCGAAAATGAGTTAGGGTTAAATGTGATGTGCTAGGATTAACGGTGTGTGCCTAGAATGCATTGATGAAGTAAATTATGCATGAGTTTAGTGTTATTTTGTGTATGGGTTTGACAAAAAAAATGATTGAGTGTGCTTGATTATGCTTGTGATGTCGTAGGAGTTTAACTGTGATTCCATAAGATGCATGAAGATGTAAATAGGCATGAGATATTTGTTAGATGTGTTTGTAGTTTTTGCCAAAATGAGCAAGTTTGCCTTATTATCCTTGTGATGTTCTAGGATTTGATCTGTGATGCGTTAGGAGTGGAACTGTGATGGCCTAGGATGCATGAATACGTAAATAAGGATTAGATATCGGTAATTGTGCTTGCTATTTTTTGCGAAAATGATTCAGTGTGCATGAGTTAGTAGTAATTTTTATGCTTGTGATGTGCTTCATTAACATGAGTTAGTATTAATTTTTATTTTTATTATGTGCCAGGTATTCTGGCATTGTAGGTTGTAAAGAATTTTAATCCAAAAACATGCACTCTTGTAATGCAAGATGGAGGAATGATAAAGATAACAAGAGTTTTGATACATGATATGCTTGGAATACCGATGGGTGATATCAAAGTTAAATCTCTCAAAGAAAAGAACTTATTTGATCCAGTCACAGCTAAATGAAGAGGGATGGTGCATGAAATAGTTAGTCATGATAATAAGATTAACATTTCACAATTAGAGTCATTTTTATGTACTTTATCAGAGGCAGATTGGTTGTTTGATATTGGGTTTCTTTCACTATTCTTTTCAATATTTGGTCAAGGAAACAAAGACGGTACAATAAATGAAAGACTCATACCATATCTTGAAGAGACAAATAAAATACATCAAATGGACTGGTGATCCTATGTTTTAGAATCTTTGGTGAAGGAGTGTACTGGTTTTAGTGCTTCAGACAAATTCAGTGGACCAGTGCTTTTGCTTGTAGTAAGTTCACTATATTTACTTGAATGTAATTAAATATAACAATGTGATGCAATAAAGTTTAAATAGTAATGTACTAGAATATAAACTATCACAATGTAATGTAGTAGACATAAAAGTTTAATGCACTAGGATATAACACACTAAATGTAGTAAATATATAACCTGTCATGTACTATATCTTATACTGGTATTAATTTTTTTGTTGCAGCTTATATATGTCAATTCAACTATATCTAAAAAGGTAAAGGTTGAAAAAACAGTTCCAGCATTCAAGGCATGGAATTCAAACCTGTTGCTGAAAAGACAACAAGAGGAACTTGATTTGAAAGGGTTTGGACTTCTACCTATTGTAAAACGTTTGTAATTCATTAAAACAAAGAAGGTTAACAAAAAGAAGAAATTGAAGAGTATAGCAGAAGACGAAGATGAAACTACCTGAAAAAGACTTGACAGAAAGAAGATTGCCACTATAAAATTTGGATTGGGTACTTTAAATTAGGAATGCATTAAAACAATTAACTAAAATGATAATACTCCTTTTGCGTCCCTAAATAATGAGTCCACTTATGACTTTTAAAGTCTTGTTCCATCAAAACTGTGACCTTAATTATTGGTTATGTTATATAATATTTATGGAAACTTTATCATGAAAATAATTATATACCCAAATCAATTCATATATTTTGCTTCAAGTATTATAGAACACAAAAAAAAACAATTAAGGCAAGCTTGTGAATGTTTAACTTCAAAAGTCAATAGTGGCACATTATTTAGGGACGGAGGATAAGTAGGATGTAAGATTGTTTTCTTTTGCATGATTTTAGGTTAGAGGTTAAAATTATTATGTCTGTGATGTGCCTAAATAAGTATAAATGAAATGCCGTAATATTTTCTCTGAGTAGTAGTTTTAAAATATTTGGTTTATTTTTTAAGATTTGATTTTTTGTATGTTCATTTTGACTTGCTGTGGTAAATTGAAAATGCAGTTAAAATAAACTGATTTGTATTAGGATGTAATGTTGGTTTTAATTTGGGGGACATGTCATTAGCTTAGATGTACATGATTATGTCAGTGATGTGTATAAAAAGTTACAATGAATGCAGTAGATTTTTGAATTTAAGACTTTTAAAGCTTGGGGTTTTTTTTGAGAAAGTATTGTGTTTGTTGATTTGACTTTGATGTGGTAGGATAAGGTTTGTATGCTGGTAAAGGAGAATATGCCAGTATGAAAAAATAATGACTACAAATGTAAGGATTTTAACATATTGTATAGCATTAAATGTGGTGTATGCATGTAATGTTATGTGATTTGTATTAAAAAGAACTGAAATGCACTAGGATTATAGAGCTGAAATGTGATGATTAAGTTTGTGATGTGCTAAAATGTTAACTTGAGATTTTGCACATTTTAAGTTATGTGGTAAGTATTTTTAAACCTTGGTGTTTTATGAAATTATTTTGTTTGTTTGATTTTGTCGGGTATGTTGTAGAAAAGTCTTGTAATGCATTAAATATTTGTTTATATTTAGGAAATGAAGAAGATTTTAAAAGATAATCTGTTGTTGAAAGGGAGGGAGAAACTTAATGGAGGATACTGATAACAAGCTGGATATTGCTTTGGCAATAAACTCTGATGACGAAGAGTTAAAAATATTATTGAGAAGAGAAATGAGTTATTTAATACTCTTTATAAAGATAACGAGGAGTTAAGAAATATTATTGAGAAGAAAAATGAGCTTTTTGTTACTCTTTATAAAGATAAGGATTTAGAAAAAGATGATGATGATGAAGAAACAGATGGGGATGATGATGATGATGCACCAAATGGGGATAATGATGATAAAGATGATGATGAAACAGATGGACACAATGATGATAAAGATGATGATTAAACAGATAGGGATAATCATGATGAAACAAATGGGGATAATGATGATATAGATGAAGATGATGACGATGAAAACGATGATAATGATGAAAACGATGAAAACATAAGGAATGAAAAAGAAAAGAAAAACGTCGATGAAGGTAACAAAGAAGAAGTTGGAAGTGAGAATGTGAAAGACGATAAAGTGGAGGAAAAAGATGAGAATGTGGAAGAAGAAAAGGAAAAGAAGGAGGTACCAGATTATAGGGTTTGTGACAAAACTAAAACTATCGTCCCATTTTTTTATTACCATGATTATGACATTAACGATACACAATCATCAACTGAAGATGTTGAATATAATGTTAATGTATCTGGTGTAACCCATGTAATTGATGAAGTTAATGTACCTGGTGCATCAAATGCAGTGGACAGTCAAGAGTCTTTGAAATGTTTTTTAGGAATTAATTAGAAGATTTTGAACCATTGACGCTGTCACAAGAGAACGGAAAGAAATATTCAAACAAAAGAAGAAAGCTACCAGTTTTTGATGACGTTTCCATATTGAATACTCAGCTGGAATCTGAAAAAATAAGTGATCCAAGCTTGGTTGTTCATCAGATGATTGAAGATATGACAAAACTTCCTTTAATCTCTGGAGCTTTAAAATAAGCTGCTCACGGTGTACCACCTATTGAAGCACGTCCATCTTTCAACAAACTAATGTTCAAGCTAAAACGAGACAGTGATGGAAAAGTTTATGCCAAGAAAATCAATGATGTACCATGTTCTGAAGATAAGGGATCTGTTAATTCGGTGGAAGTACCTCATCAGAAAGTTATTAACGTTGCCAAAGACAAAACCGTTCATTTCAAAAAAAAGGAAGTGCTTGATAAGATAAATGCTAAAGTTACGGTAAAAAGAAGTGCTAAAGTTGTCGATGTGCCTCCTGATAAAGTTGTTGATGCGGCGAAAAAGAAATTGGCTACAATGACACAATTTAAACACCCAAGACCTGCAACTAAAATCATTAAAGATGATTATCAAACGCCTAAAAAAGGAAGAAAGAGAGTAGCTCAAGTTTTAGAAGAGGATCTTGTTCTAAGAGGAAAGCGTATGGTAAATCCCTTATTTGCTTTAGTGTCGCCATATTTTGAGAGGAAAACCATGTATACAAAACCATTTACTGTAGCAGAGAATAAAATTGTTGAATACATATGGAGTTACAATAGTCCAGAAGGGTAAGTTATTTACAATATTAAAATTTATATTTCAGTGCATTACTACTAATTTCTTACTGCATTGCTACTAATTTCCTATTGCATTATTACTTACTTGTTACTACATTAAAAAATATGTAGGGATATAATTTTCACTAGAAAAGGCTTATAATTAGAATGTATATGGTTCTTTAGCCTTTATCCTAAAATTCAACTTTCCAGCAATATAATTGACCTATGGAGTACTATACTAAATGATGAAGAGAAATATAGAGGGAAGCAGTCAGTTACAAGAAATATATACTGTAGTACAGGAATGGTGGTGAGTTTTTTAATGCACTAGAATATATACATTAATGCACTAGAATATAAACTGTGATGCCCTAACTTTAATTTTGTTTAGTGTTTGTGAGAAAATGAGCAAGTGTGCCTAATTATGCTTGTAATGTGCTAGGATTTGATCTGTGATGCTCTAGTAGTAAATAGGCATTAGGTAACTTTAATTTTGTTTGGCGTTTGTGATAAAATGAGAGAGTGTGTCTGATTACGCTTGTGATGTTCTAGCATTTAAACTGTCATTCAATCGGATGAATGAAGAATTAAATAGGTATGAGTTAGTGGTAATTGTGTTTGGCGTTTGTCGAAAATAAGTGAGATTGCTTGGTTATGCATGTGATGTGCTAGAATTTTAACTTTGATGGCCTAGGATGCATGAAGATGTAAATAGGCATGAGTTAGTGATTATTGAAATTTTTATATGCCAATAAAACTTTTCATGTATTTATAAACATCCGCCTCATATGTTTGGAAACAAAAAGGAGGTGATGCGAAAAAGAAGAACAGTTTTTAATGAAAATATTAAATATATTTTGAAGGAGGCAAAGAAGAAAAATTTCAATGATGTTCATTTGGTAAGTTAATAAAATATATATTATTATGATTTTCAAATGCTGTAATTTTTTAGGAAAATCCAATAATATTAATGCTTTAAAATATCTACAGGTTTTCTTCCCTTGTATAAAATTGTTAGACAAAGAAACAAGTAATCATTACTATCTGATTTGTTTTAATATGATGACTGCTGAAATAGACATCATCGACAACATTCACAATGATGTTGAAGATTTAGAGTTGAGATATGGTCCTTACGCAATGGGTCTGGTAAGTTTTATTTTATGTGGAGTAAAATTTTTGTCTCTGTTTTTTTAATGCTTAAGTTTTTTAAGTCAATGCATTAGGATTAATAACATAATACATTAGTATAATGTATAATGCAGTAGAACATAAACTATAATGCAGTAGAACTTAAACAAATATTTAGTAGGAACTGTTATTATTTATATCACACATTTCAAAGTCATTTATCCCTTTATTATCTGTTTTTCTATATATCTTACTTTTCAAAAACAATATTACAGGTTAGATGTAGTGCGTCAATGTAGCTCTTTCTACTGCATTATATTATTAATGAATTAACTCTAGTGCATCACTGTATTTGTTTGTATAGCATTATAGTATTAAATTAACAGATTCTTGTATTTTTTCACAGATAAATACATTTATCGATTACCTTGGATATAAAAAGCACCCAAAAGTAGATGCGTTTTTTTCAGCCATTCCAAAAATATTGCGAATGACTTGGAGGACAACCAAAAACGCTGTTGACTGCGGATTGTTTGTAATGAGGCACATGGAAATGTATAATGGAAGTGGTGTATGGATAAATAACATGAAGAATGAAAAACAAGGTCAAAAATCCCAGATAAATTTCTTTCGCGCAAAGTACTTGGCAAAGATTCTATTATTGCCTTATAATGCAAGTAAGGAGGAATTACTCAAAGAAGCAAACGAAAAGTGGAAGAAGCAACAAAACAAGTCAAACACCGTAACAAACATGGATGTGAAAGCGGATAAGAATTTGATGAAAAAGTTCAATGAAACTTTACAAAAAGCTAATTCTTGAAACATGATTGCAAAAATTATCAATGTTTGAATTATTAGTGTTTGTATGTTTGTTGAAAACTAAATGATTTTAGTTTTAATAATAATTTTTCATTTGTATATACTGAATATCTGTTTAATAATATTGGTGAATTCCAGATTATATATAACTGTTAATTTGTGATATTTTCAAACCAATAACTGTTTAATAATACTTGTTTGTTGACTGTTTAAGTGATTTGCTAAACAATGAACTGTAATGCTAAACAATGCAATAGGATTAATGATATAATAAACTACGATTATGCTAAACAATGCGCTAGGATTAAACCTATGACATTAAGTTAAACATTGAACAAATGTGAAGATGCAGTAGGATTATAAATATAATGCACTAAGAATTATATTTATACACACCTATAATATGCAAATCTACTGCATCAAAATATATAAATCTTCTGCATCTCAATGTATGAATGTGCTGCATCACAATTTAATTTACTTATCCACCAGTCATCGTATTCATACCAAACTTCATTTGCTGTGACTAAATTTCTAGACTTATTTTCAACTTTTTCAGCTACAATGATCATTTGGTGATGGCCTTGATTACGGTATCATTAAATTTCACTAAAAACAAAGTAACTTTTGCATTTATGATCTGTAACAATTTTATGTAACAATTTTTTTTACAATTGAAAAATATTAGAAAAAAATTTCAAAGTATTTATTTTGGAGTACTTGATCTCAACCCAGATCTTCTAGGCTGAGAAGCTTGTTGCTTTGGAGCAGCTTTTTCCTTTGGAGCAACTTGTACCTTGGGCTTCTTGGATGCAGGTTCATTTGTACAAGTTCTTTTGTTGTGTCCTTCCTTACCTCCACACAAACCACAAGTCCTCCTCTTGGCTAGTTCTTCAGCTGTCACTTTAGCTACAGGCTTCATTCTTGAAAAGCAACCCGTACCTTTAACTTTGCTAAGATTTGGATTTCCAATAAGTACATTTTCAGGCTCATCAAAACCAAGCATAACACTCATCACAGCTTTGCTACTAACTTTCAGAACCATTGGTACATCAATTTATGCTTGATTCAGCAACTCTTTCATCTTGTCTTTGTATATATGCAACTTGTCCAAGTCATGTATCAAACGATCAATAGATGATTCAAAAATCTGATAAAGCTCTAAGACTTCACTCTATACTACATCTGATGCACCAATGATTCTACGACGATCAAAACTTGAAGGCTTCACATTCTTTAACCAGCGTTTATGTAAGTAGCTTTTTGGAAACTCCTTCACATTATTCATCCTTAAAACATAAAACGCGTGACAACATAAAAGCCCATAAGTCTCGTAACGATTATAACTATAGTGAAGCTTCATCTCAGACTTGCAAAACTCAACCTAGAAATAAAAAATTATTAGAAATGCAGTATATACTCTACTATAATGCACTAAAATTATAAAATATAAAGTAGTAAGATATTTATATCTAAAATGCAGTAGAATATAAGGTATAATGCAGTACGATGTAAAGTATAACAGAGAAGGATGTTAACTTACAACATTCTTAAGAACACCAGCTATAGAATTCTGAATTACAACTAATGAAGTAGAATATAAGTTTGTGATGCACTACATCTACTGCATTATAGTTTATAAATAACTGCATTAAGCATAAAAATAAGAGTCATAAATTTTTTTGCTCAAGAAAACAAATTTGGACTAACCACCTCCTATTCCTAGGGAAAGATTTCAAGCTAGAAACATTAAGAAGATGAGATTTAAATTTTAAGAGATTTGTATGTTTATATATACAGATAAAATTGATGGGATTTTGAGATTTTTTGAAATGTGTAAATAAAGATAAGATAAGATACGAAATTTTTTTGAAATGTGTGGTATATACTTTCATATAAATATAAGATAAGATGCTATAAAATCTACTAATCAACTTACTGCATTATGAGTTTTGAAATAAACTTATAAACTATAAAGCAGTTAAGATATTTATAAAGTAGAATGCAGAAAAATTTAAGCTATAATGCAGTAGGATGTAAACAATAATGTAGAAGGATATAACTAAAAACATTTTCTAACAATAAATTCACAAAATCGTGGATGGAATTCATACCTGATAGAAAGGAAATTGGTCTGATCCCTTAAAAATATGATACTGGGTATCACGAACCGAATATGTTTCTGTATTCTCAGTTTGAACAACGGACAAAGCAATACAATACTTATACGAAGCAAACATCTCATCTTGCACATCGAAAAAAAGTGTTCTAGTATATAACTTGCACGCTTCTTTCTCCATTGGAAGATCTGTTTTGAAAGCTGGTTTTTTGTATCTTGAATCATGATCATTTTTCCTTTCGATATACCTTTGATAATCGATAGCAGTGTCATAATGGCTTAAGAATTCAATGAGAGTAAGATGTGGGCTCGTCCATTTACCAAAAAAATGGTTCTCGCTTTCAGATCTTGAAGTAGTACGCATTAGCCCAGCCATATGAACATTCGTTAAATACGCAGGTATCCAACTTTCCCTCAAGTCAAACATATCACCCAACCATTTGTTTTCACCAAGTTCAAACTCATTTATCATACACTCCCATTCTCTTTCAAAAATTTCAGGCGAAATCTGGTCTGTCCAAACAATATCAGAAATGCGTCTTTTAAAATCTGTCCTATTACATAGTGTTGCGCCAACCTATAAAAAAACATAGATCTTTGAGTAAAAACTTCTACTGCATTACAGTTTAAATCATACTGCATCATAGTTTAAACTGTATAGCATTACACTCTGTAAAAAATTATTTTATAATGTGTACTGCATAAAAAAATATCAATGTACTGCATTATAGTGTATATTCTATTACATTACAGTTTACATTGTACTACATCAGTGCTTAAATGTTAATGCATTAAAAGGATATTGATTACCTTCGTGCCCAACTTCATCATGATGTGCCACATACAGAGACGGTGCCTTGTATCAGGGAAGCATTCAGCAATCGCAATCTTCATTGACGGATCTTGATCAGTGACAACAACTTCCGGATCCTTCCCAAAAGCTTCTTTGAATTGTTTAAGCAACCATATGTAAGCTCCAGCTGTCTCATCGGCAAGCAAACCAGAAGCAAATGTAATGCAACGGTTATGATGGTTAATTCCGGTAAACGAAACAAAAACCATTTGATACCTATATTTAAATAACATATTAAAATATTAAATAACATATTTAAATAGACAACTCTTTAAAGATAAAATAAGTAAATGTACTTGTTAGAATGAAATGTGGCATCAAAAGAAACTATATCACCAAAAGTAGCATAGTTCCTGATACTTTCTTCATAGCAAGAAAAAGCCCATCCAACTCATCCGATCATTAATCTCCTAAAAAAACAAAAAACTAAAAAAAGTAAGAAACTTATAATAAATAAACAAAGGCAATAGCATCAAACTAATAAAAGATTTTCAAATACATTCTAGTGCATTAATGTATATATTGTAGTGCATTTAGGTTTATATTCTACTTATAAACCCTAATACACTAGAATATACACATTAATGCAGTAAAAATAACATATATAAAAAATTAAAGTATTATAATTAAGGTAAATGTTTTAGTTATAAACCTTAATGCAGTACATAAATAAACTAAAATGCATTTAAAAAATAACACAGATAAAGAAAAAAAAGCATCACCTTTATAATAATTGGCATAAAAACCAGGAGAATGAAGTTTTCAACTAAGCAACTTCTCGACAACCATTTGAGCGTCTCGATCACCAACAAAAACACTAATCTTCTTCTTTTGATTCTTGCAGTCATTCACCGTAACACCAACTGTCACACCCCTCCAAGGCGGAAACGCAAGGCGTAAACAAGAATGGATATCATCACAACACATGGTGTCTATATAGAGAATACTAAAATGAAAACTGAAGTAAAGCAAAGACACAAAGTGTCATAACAATACCTAAAACCTAATGGTGTCTTTATTAATGAGAAAAAGGTCTCGTCAATAAATGACATGCAAAACATAATCCAAACAATTCATGCAAACGCAATTATTCAAACAGAAAGCATAAATAACTCCAAGCATCCTACGGTCTCTTCTAGCCACTTGTCGCTCTATACTAGCACCCCATTAAGTCACCTGAAAATGATGCACTTAAAACATCAACATAAAGTTGAGCGTGTTATCATAGGTTTACGACATATACATACAATATCTAAATAAAACTTTAAATTGTAGCTGTTGCAATTACCGAAAATAATCATGACAAACCATTTTTAATAAAACAACGAGACGGAACGAGCCCCACGATCCTCAATCATTCCAACTACATATGTTGCGACTGTACATGGCCTAATATTATGCTTACGCAGTCTTACCACCGTCACACCTCATTTTTGCAGTATTGTTCCCTACAATACACAAACTTATGTCATATCGCAACGTTTTGCATATTGGGATCCACAATACCAAACATATCATATCGCAACACAACGGGACGGAACGTGCCCACGATCCAATACACATAACTACAGCAAGCTTAAAAACATTTTAACACGACAACAAGACAAGCATCATTCTCACCCCAAAATAACATGAGAAAAAGGGGCTATGAAACTCACCTTTGCTTAGCTTTCCAAAAGATTCCAATAAAAAGCTTCACAAACAACTAGCACAAATCTAAACAACAAAATAACTCGTGTTACACGCTACTAAGCCAAAAGCTTAATGCACATGTAACAATCATATGATGGATGTCTAAGATGTTTAATTACCCTCATGGGTCACCCCGACACCATACCCAACTTTAACCACTTCATTAACAAGTTTCACTAGTTAGTCACAATTTGTTCAAAACTGCAGAATTTTAACGTGACTTAACGTACTCAAAACCTCTACTTACTGACCTCCATAATTCATACCAAAAATCACCTATGTTCATTTATGAGTATATTAACTACCTTATGATTCCCAAGAGCCATTTACATGCACAAGTACTCCTAAGAAAATCAAACTTCAAAACAGTCCCAATTCGGATCTGATTGCACACTAAAAAGTTTGGACCTAAAAACCATACTTAGACTCCAAATCAGAAGCTCTCCTTTGGGGGATTTCTAATAGACACATAGAACTAAACTCCTGTAGAAGGGCTAATCCTAATTCAAATTTTAAGTGGGGGGTTTTATACCTCGTAATCTGACCTAAATCTGACTCGTATTTACTGCTTTGACAACTTTTCTTGCAACCAACGTTTGAATGACTTCCCGACCTCAAAAACCTTCGAGGCCGGATGTTCTGGAAACTAGACTCTCTGAGCTACGTTATAGACACCGGAAACTTGACAAAAGCTATTACCATCATTGAGATATCAGCCAAACAACATAGCCCTAAATTCTGCCCCAATCTAAATCAAATTCTAACGCGAATTAAGTCTAACCAATTACACCCATAAGCTTCTAATTAAACCCTAATCATTATAACATGATTATTATATCATTAATTACAGATTTAATGAAACCCTAATTATCCACCATATTAATTATTACATGATTAAAGATTAATAATTAACAAAGATTAAGTAAAACTTACCTTAGAACTTGTTTTCTTCACAAAAGCAAAAACCCTAATTTTTTTTCTCCTCTTTTCTTCTTTGTTCGACCGGTTATACAAGGGGGAGGGTTATGGGATTTTATTTTGTATTTCTAGGCCCTCAACTAATTATAGATAAAGTCTAATTAGTATTTGTTTCCTTTTAAAATTCCTTTTTTCTTTCTTTTTCCTCTAAAATTCATTTTTTACTATTCATGTATAATTTTTATTTATTTATTAATTACTTAATTATTTATTTTACCTTAAGTTTTTATAAAACCCTAAGCTTATTTGAGCATACCTTTTTGCGTAAACGCAATTTACTAGACCTTTAAAAATAATTAACTTTTCATTTTTATTAAACCTAACATTCCAAAAATAGAAATTTCATTTCTTCATTATTCTAACTACTAGAACCTAATCTCATCCTAATATTACTAACACATAAATACGTATACGTATAATTACTTACACAATTAACGCGAAACCGCTTTAATCACCAAAATCATTTCTTTGTCACCAAAAGTGAACGAAATGAATTCCACAAAATCCAACACAAATCCAATCCCAATGAGACGATCATGCTTAATGGATTGATTATCCAATCTCACATATCCCACAAAATCACATATAAACACGTATAAACACATACAACACATAACCCATACATATAGAACAGGTATTTAGGTCAACACTATGGTTTGACCAACCTGCTCAAGCCACGGTTGTCACAGTATCCCCACCTTGAGAAAATCTCGTCCCGAGATTTTACTACTAGAGGCATTAGCACTATCGACAAACAACTGAGGACACTTAAACCTCATTTAATCCTTGCGTTTCCAAGTAAGCTTAGGACCACGCTTCGAATCCCAACGAACTTTCTCTAATGCTATCATACTACGCTTTTACTCATGATTTCTCGGTCCACAACATCAACGGTTCCTTGACAAAACAAAGAGTCTTGTCAACCTTAATCTCGACTAACTACCACAATCCGAATCTAACTGCTAATGACTTTGCTTACCCCCATAAGGGTGCAATTAGCAACACAACAACCCCAAATGAAAAGAAGCATCCCACTACATGAATCTCGCTCGTCATCGAGAAAAATCATCAAAACCCTTAAGTTGTTGTAACAACGTGTTTTATATCATAACCTCGCAACTCATCAAATAAGAACTGTCTTGAAATTAAGATATAAGATGTTACAAAGCTCAACGTATCTAAAGAATCCACGCAAATTCAGGTTTACTCAAACTTTCAGCACCTCCCAATCCAATTTCCGATACTCAGCTCATAAGACAGAAATTCTCAACCGAACTATAGGCCCAATCCATCCAAGGATCTCAAATGGTCCTACATAACTCGGTTCTAACTTGTCTTTCTTTCTAAACGTACTACACCTCTCCAAGGTGAGACCTTCAACCATCCATAACCTACCAGCATTAATTCCAAAGTTTCCCACTACTACCAAGCTAACTCTTTCGACAATTTGGCTGCCTCAAGCCTTTCCTGTATTACCACTATCTTGTTGGTTGTTTCTTGTACCAAATTCGATCCATTCAACTCACTCTCTCCAGTTACGGCCCATAAAATGGTAACCTACATTCCTTTCCATACCATGCTTCAAATGAAGCACATCCATACTCGAATGATAATCCCCACCTTAGGGAAAAACTCATCTCATGAAAGTGAGTATTCCAATTACCTCTAAAATCTACCATACTTGTCCTAAGCATAGCTAGGAATATGGTGACTTAGTCAGTCCATTGACTACACCCAAATCGCATCGTATCCACTACTCACACTTGGTAACTTGACAAAAATATCCTTAGTTATCATTTCCCACTTCTACTCGGGTAACTCAGGTTGTAGCAATAATCCTGAATACACTTGATACTCAACCATCGATTAGTTAACCTAAAACCACACAACATCGTATCCGCTCCAGGATGGATAGAATACTTTGTCGTATACGCCTCTTCAATAGCCAAGGTCCTTATATCTCTCCAAATGGAGGTCCGAACCTTGTCTAACCAATATGAACCACTCTCTATCTCTTTTCACACTCGTTGGTCCAAGCCACACAACATCTTATGTTGACGCGTTCTTTGCTTTAGACATCTTATCTTATGCCACCAACATCATTTTCTCAAACCTAGATCGGATCATCGTACATCTATCTCGAACTCATTCTTGGCTTCACTCCTTCCTACTCTACGGTACAACATCTACATTTGCCTTTCCCAGATGGTACTTGGCCTCGAAATCAAATTCACTAAATAACATCCATCCATTATCTTTGCCTCATGTTCAATCCTTCCGATTGAAAGTGTGTTGGAGACATTCATGATCCGTATAGATTACTCTCAATGTCTCGTTCACTTAATGCCTCTAGCATTATAAGGCAAAACCTACCACGTTAGTCATGCAACCATTCATAAGAACCTTCAGTTGTCGTGACGTATAAGCAATCACCTTCTCCCTTTTTCCAAGCATGCTTCCAAATCCTTGCTTCGCGCGTCATAATTGTTAGGAATATTGTAATAGATAACTGCTACTAGTAGGTATGTAGTTCCTACTGGTAGAGTAAAAGTTCCTGCTGGTAGGTATGTAGTTCCTACTGGTGGAGTAAAAGTTCCTGCTGGTAGGTATGTAGTTCCTACTGGTAAGGATAATGTTATAGTTAGTGCTGGAGATAAACATAAATGGACAAAGTGTCTTGTCCTTCATCGAATACGGTACAAAAACCACGGTTCCCCGTTAATCAGTATAAATACGGCTTGTAATCAGGTAGAATTCAAAAGAATCTCCTTGACAGGGTTTCATAGCTGCACTAGCCGTTCTCGTTATCGGAGCGTCTCAAAGCAGATAACACGGTAAGAGTGAATCAGATAGTTACTATCTTTCTGATTGAGTCGTCAATTCATTTTACTAGAACAAGTTTGATTCATATAGAATCGCACCATCGTTTCTTTCCAGTTGACACAAGTTTGATTCATATAGAATCTCGCAAGTCACCTACCAAGAGCTTGTTTGATGTTGGCTCAAGAAGGATTTCCATCTTCACTGTGAATACTAAATAGTATCCTCTGGAGTATTCTGGCAATTTATCAAAAGAAAATGCAATAGGACTTAATGTATACAATGTTGTATAATAATGTACTACTTTTTGTAATATTGAAATTTGTTCCTAGTGAGATTTTTGATGGATCTCTTTTGGCTCTAGGACTCTATAATTGCACATTTGTTATTAGGTAACGGAAGGCTGGAGCGGACTGCACCTTTTCATATCAACGATCTCGGAATGAGAAAGCCTATAGAAACGTGTTGATCTCCGTGAGAAAAATTTGGAAAAAAAAAAACAGAAATCTTTGAGAGATTTCTGAGTGCTAAGAGGGTTGTGCATTGCCTCACTGGGTCCATGATACGTTGTTTACAATAATCAGAATCATCTTTTGATTACCGATAGGATTAATCATTAACCCGGTGCTTGCATCACTGGGTTCCCATGATGACTAGTCTTACAATTTCTTTTTCATTCTCAACCCCCTTCAGTGCTACCGAAGACTAATCATGACTAGTTACCTTGTTTGGGATTATTCCAGCACGACTAGAAGCTCCATCTCATCGGCACTATTCCCTTATTCTCACTTTACTCCTTTTTTCAATCATACCTAGGACTTCTACTCTATCTAATGGAGTGTTCCTGGGTAGTATCCCAACCGGTTCTGTCGTGGTCATGGAACGAATATACGCCTAACCTTAACCGCCCTATAACTTCCAGAGAAATAATAGTTGTCGTCTTTGAGAAATGCCATGAAGATCCATAAAACATTTGATGAAAAATCATCAACGTGTTCTTAGAATCATTAGAGACACATTGAGTGTTTCCAGAGTTACCAAAAAGCTCCCCCTACACATATGCACCATATTATGAAAGAGTTTTGCCATGTTCTAGTTTGGGAACGCACTTATAGATTGAAGATCGTATCCGTTATTAATCCTAAAGAACACATATAAATCACTATACTCCCCTCAAAAATGCATATGTGTTTTACAAAATTTTGATGACAATTAGTGAAATAAAAACAATATAATGTCCTGAAATTCACATGAGCCTAACTAAGTCTTGGGAGAACAGGAGTGCATGCAGAATGAATCATATTATTATACTCCCCCTCAATTATAGAATAGATTGAAAACTTTAGAGGGGAGTTTGTGAGCACACAATTTTGAAAGAATTTGAATTTCTTTTGTTGAGAATATCTTGAAAAATAGTGCTCAACAGAAAATATTTGAGATAAATCTTATTAAACCATTATTTTCCCTTCGAACTTTTCTTGAGCATATCAAAACTTTGAATGTTTTATGTGACCTTGCTCAAGACCGAGAAGATATGAGCTTCCCGTTGTTTAGGAATAAAAGTACATAAATGAATATTTTCCTGTTCAATTTGAGACCGAATCCCTAAGCTGACATTTACCCTTAGAAGTCATAGAGAAAGGTGAAGACATGTTTTTGAAAGCATTGAAACTCTCAGCTCGAACTTCATTTATTCACCCGTATAATAATAATCAACATTTCTAGGTGCAGCAAAATGTTATCGATTGTCGAGAGACATGTCGGTAGAAGATTCTTTTTGTATTTTTGAATTTTTTGATTTTGGTAATTTTGTTTTATAGGTTTTATATTTTTATATTTTGTTCTTCTTGGTTATATAAATCAAAATAAAGTAGAAAGATCAAAAATATTTACAAGTTTAAGTTCCCATCAGCATGATAGTTTGTTGCTAGAGTGAAGTAGATGAATTGAATCTTGTTGTTGTTTGACATTTATCGGATGCATATCATAGTAACAGCAGAATACTTTAAAACAACTTGATTTTCACCATTTGATAATTCGTCAACAAACAATGACCGACGGTTAGGGGGAATTCGAGTTTGGGGGGGGCGGGTATCGACGTCCATGACTATCATATCTCTTGAAGTGAAAAAACAAGAAGATTTCTTCTTCTTTTTAAGGTAAAGCGCACAGAAGCGTACACACAATGACGCCTCCCTTTTCTTTGAAAGAACGGGTTTTATAGCTGTCATTTATAACAAACTCATCTCTGAAAAACTCATCCAGTGGTATCATTCATTGTCTCCATGATCTTCTTTGTCTTTCAGGTTTATACTCGGAAAGCAATGGAATTAGCAGAGTATCAAGCCAATTTTGACAACCTGTCATAGAGAAAGTTGAACTTGGAACCGTTATTATGACCGTTCCTGCGGTTCGAAGTACATGCATTATCACCTTTAAGCATCAGAATTGACTCTCAATTTCACTAGAAAACGTGATTATTTTGTCCTTTAAGGTCAAAAAGTTTTCCATTTTGTGACTCACCTAAGGTCAAGATCTAGGTTTAAACTAGCTTAGGCGAAAGGCAAAAAATCTTTCTTGGACCCTACATTCTTTGTTTCCAGACCTCAGCCTTATGTTTCTTTTGATTTGCACTTTTTGACACTTAGCACTTTGGTTTTTATCTTTCTAGATTTCAAAGCCTTTCACTACTGAAGCACACAAGCATCATGATTGGCGTAATTAGACATTGCTTACATGTAGCCAAATAACCTCAGATTTTTTCATTTCGAAGCAAGCTAATGTTTTACATTCAGATGACTATGGTTCGGATAGTGAAACAGACTGAAAACACCTAGGATTATCTCTATTTTCTCTAAACTTATTCGAGAGTCAAACCTCTTAGACTTAAAAAGGACCTTATCACTCTTAGGATTGTTCCAAGGCGTTTGTCTACTGGTCCTAGTAAGTGCTTCTAATGTATTTTAGGAGAGAAACCATTTGTTTTGGAATTTACATCGTTCTTAGTGATGACATGAGGTTGTGAAACAATGATTGGTTTTGTCCTAACGCTTGTTTTTACATGTTTGTTAGGCACAAAGTTGTCTACCCTAGTAGCTTTAAAAGGATTGATCCTAAAGATTCCTGGAGCAATCACTCTTTCATTGTTCACAGAACATAGTTGATTCTCGAGAGGAAGGAACCGAGTTTGAAGTGACTGGTTTTGACAAAGCATTCGTCTCACCAACCTTGGGAAAAGCCGTAGAGTTAGATAGATGAGTTACAACATACAGTTTGGGTCTAGAAGAAGAAGGTGGTTTTCCCAAGATTGATTGCTTTGCAAACTTAGTATTCGCACTCGTACCTTTGTTGGTGTCCTTTTGATCAGAAACCTTATCAAACAACTGAGCTCTCAACTTAGCATTTTCATAGATTGTGTCATGTAATTTATCTTGCAAAGAGTCAATTATAGCTTTGGTTTGAGTCCGTGTCACTTTGATAGAGTCAAACAGGTTTTTGTATGTTGTCTTAAGATGAGCAATTTCTTTTTCATAATTTCGAACCTGAAACTCTAATTCTACATTCTCATTTTCTAGTTTCTGAGACAAAGGATCAAGGGTATTTGATACACATGTGTACCTTACTTGACCCTTTTGATCTCCAAGTTTTTACTGAGCTTGCAACCTTTCGAATCTTTGTTGCATGTTTATTAAATGCTTTATCGAATGAAATTTTGTCATATTTTCATTCTTCACACTTTTTGTACCAATCATTCCAAAGTTTAGCATATTCATTCTCCTTTTTAATGATACAATTTTCAAATCGTTCTTTCGTACGGTCAAGCTCAGTTTGGAGATTTGATGAATCTTGACCGATGGATTTTGCACAATAGACATAATATCTTACTGAACACTGAACCAAGAGGACGCTCGAGTTTCTAATTCAATGCCTTGTGCTTAGCAAGAGATTCATCAGCTTCTTTGCAAGCGTAGATTTTAAAGACACAACAAATATTGGCTGCTTCTTTTCAAAAATTTTATTTCAAAATTTTGAAGTCTATCATCAACGTATAGAACTTGGTTGACGATAGGCTGAAAATTTCCTTCTTATTAAAAATTTTGGAATCTCTAAGTGAGCAGAAGACGACCACGTTGTGAGTATCTAAAGTCGATTCAGTGTTTGACAACACGTTGAAAAGGAAAAATTCACATGGTGCTTTTTAAACCCGCATTTAGAAATTTTCGTGGCAACACTTGGAAGTATTATGCATCCCGAAAAATCTATCATTTTGTTATTGAAAGTCGATTTGAAACATGCCTGTTTTGTAAGTATTTGAAAAGTAACACCTCTTCTTGTGACTTGGCCCGTTTAGAAACAAAAACCCCGAAAGATGATTAAATCTTGTATATTTTGCCTGGTTTATTTCTTTGTTCAAATTTGTTTCATTTTTAACGACTCTCCTGAGCAAGTTGGCAGTGTCTCTTTCGAATCAGCCACTAACGGATAAAAAACAAGAAGATGATATAAAGTAGTGAAGAGAGAGAGGTGGAGAGAAGAATGGAGGAATTGGAAGGAAAGCAGGAGAATCATGCTTTTCAAATATCACTTTGCCATTATACAAACTCTGTTGCTTTTGCTGAGCTTGCTTGATATAAAAAGGATTTTGATAACCCCAATAGCCATTTCTTTTCGTGTGGTAAAACCAGTCTGGCTTAGGTGAAAGCCTGTGCATCGTTTGATCAAAGATGAAACCCTTTTAAACCCAAAATTCCTTTAAACTTATTCTCAATTGAATTTGTTTATCAAGAATCTCGGTCCTTCTCGAGAATTTTGAAATCAATACGTTCTACTTTTTCTTTTCTTCAAGAAAGAGAAGAAAAAGTTGATTTTTTTTTCCGTTTAAAGCTGTTTTATTATCCAAGGATCTTACCCACAAAGTAGGCGAAGTCACATCTCATAACACTGGGTAGGAACGTTACCCCCGCTCCAAATCTCATAACATAACAACATCAACAAGACAAGACCAGACAAGCAAAACCAAACAAGACAAGACAAGCATTATTCTTACCCCAAAATAACATGAGAATAAGGGGCTATGAAACTCACCTTTGATTAGCTTTCCAAAAGATTCCAACAAAAGCTTCACAAACAACTAGCACAATCTATAAAACAAAATAACTCGTGTTACACGCTACTAAGCCAAAAGCTTAAAGCACATGAAACAATCATATGATGGATATCTAAGGTGTTCTATTAACCCCATGGGTCACCCCGACACCATACCCAACTTTAACTACTTTGATAACAAGTTTCACTAGTTAGTCACAATTTGTTCCAAACTGCAGAATTTTAACGTGGCTTAACGCACTCAAAAACCTTACTTAATGACCTTCATAATTCATACCAAAAATCATCTATGTTCATATATGAGTATATTAACTACCTCATGATTCCCAATAGCCATTTACATGCATAAGTACTTCTAAGAAAATCAAACTTCAAAACAGTCCTAATTCGGATCTGATTGCACACTAAAAAGTTTAGACTTAAAAATCATACTTAGACTCCAAATCAGAAGCTCTCCTTTGGGGTATTTCTAATAAACACATAGAAATAAACTCCTGTAGAAGGGCTAAGCTCAATTCGAATTTTAAGTGGGGGTTTTATACCTCGTAATCTGACCTAAATCTGACCCGTATTTACTGGTTTAACAACTTTTCTTGCAACTAACGTTTGACTAACTTCCCGACCTTAAAAACTTTCGAGGCCGGATGTTCTGAAAACTAGACTCTCTGAGATACGTTATAGACTCCGGAAACTTGTCAAAAGCTTTTAACATCATTGAGATAATGAAAACACAGGGTGTTATAGACTTCCCCCGTTAGACGAGCCTTGTCCTCAAGGCTTATGATGCAGCACTTGACGACGGTGTGGTCTTGGTGAAGAGGTGTGGATACTTCTCTTTGAATTGGTCTTCACGTTCCCATGTGAACTCAGGACCTCTCTTGGTGTTCCATCGAACTTTGACTAATGGGATCCGACTTCGCTTCAACCGTTTAACTTCACGGTCTATGATTTCTATCGGTTCCTCGACAAAATGAAGCTTGTCATCAAAATGAAGTCTATCTAACGGAACGGCTAATGGTTCGTTGGCATAGCACTTCCTCAAGTTGGATACGTGAAACGTATTGTGAACCTTGCTCAGCTCTTGAGGAAACTCAAGCTTTGTAAGCAACGGATCCAACCTTTTTCATCACCTTGGATGGTCTAACATACCTGGGGTTTAGCTTCCCCCGTTTGCCAAAGCGTACTTCTCCTTTCTAAGGTGATACCTTAAGCATAACTCGGTGGACAACTTGAAATTCTACTAGCTTACGTCTCACATCGGCGTAACTCCTTTAGCGAGTAAGTTTAATAGTGGATTGTCCTAGGCGACTAGTGATGTGTCTCGGCTTCTTGGCTTAGGATTTGATGTCGACTTCAGTGTAAGATGGTGTAAGAGTTTACTTAGTTATCAGGATTATTAGTTTGGTTCCTCGTGATAGATATGTTTTATGAATACGTACACAAAACTTGATATAAATAGAAAATTGTTTTCTCGACGAGCAGTTTTAAGGTGACTACTCTCAGCATGGCATGGTCCTTCCTGAATTATACATAGTTGATCAGGCTATGTATATTTGAGGGCTAACGATGCGATGCTCATTTTCGTCAAAATAGTGTTATAATTTGACTTTCAAAGTAGAAAGTTAAAGTAAGGTTGACGAAATTTTCACAACACATTGATTTGATAGGTAATTTGAAATTGTTCGTACAACGGAAATTTAAGAGAAATACAACGAGGACTCCTAAGGAGGTAAAGTCTAAGATAGTTCCAACTTAGGATTTATTAGGCAAAGCGAGACAACTTTCTCTTTTAAGCTTCGATCTCGTCTTCAATGTTGTTAGGGTCTTGATCGGTTTCTCCTCCTCCTAAGGCAAGCACCATTCCATGTGTTCCAGTACCTTCAGCTTGGTTTCCATGGTTTCGGTTCTTTAATTTTGGGCAATCACTCTTGTAGTGCCCTTGGTTCCCACATTCATAACAAGTGAGGGTTCTTTGATTATTAGTAGCAGCAGAACTCCAACAGTCTCGGGTCAAATGACCGACCCTCTTGCAGTTTGCGCATTTTACAGTGCATGGGCCATTGTGGTGAAACTTGCACTTGTTGCATGCTTACCCCCATAAGGGTGCAATTAGCAACACAACAACCCCAAACGAAAAGAAGCATCCCACTACATGAACCTCGCTCGTCATCGAGAAAACTCATCAAAACCCTTAAGTTGTTGTAACAACGTGTTTTATATCTTAACCTCGCAACTCATCAAACAAGAACTGTCTTGAAATTAAGATATAAGATGTTACAATGCTCAACGTATCTAAAGAATCCAAAAAAAAAACACAAATTCATTACCAAACTTCATGCACAACCCAATCATATTCCGATACACAGCTCATAAGACAGAAAATTCCTGAACCGAACTATAGGAAACCGGTTCTAACTTGTTCTTTCTTTCCAAAACGTTACTACACCTCTCCAAGGTGAGACCTTCAACCACCCATAACCTACCATCATTAATTCAAAAGTTTCCCACTACTATCAAGCTAACTTTTTTGACAATTTGGCTGCCTCAAGCCTTTCCTGTATTACCACTATCTTGTTGGTTGTTTCTTGTACCAAATTCGATCCATTCAACTCACTCTCTCCAGTTACGGCCCATAAAATGGTAACCTACATTCCTTTCCATACCATGCTTCAAATGAAGCACATCCATACTCAAATGATAATCTCCACCTTAGGGAAAAACTTATCTCACAAAAGTGAGTATTCCAATTACCTCTAAAATCACCATACTTGTCCTAAAGCATAGCTAGGAAACGGGGTGACTTAGTCATTCCATTGACTTTCACCCAACCGCAATCGTATCACTACACACACTTGGGGAACTTAACAACAAAAAACCTTAAGTTCCCTTTTCCACTTCTACTCGGGTAACTCAGGTTGTAGCAACAATCCTGAAGATCCTTGATACTCAACTTCCTCTTCCGAATACGCTAAATACTTACTACCGCAACTAGCTATATCCTTCTTCATACTCAGCCATCGATTAGTTAACCTAAAACCACACAACATCGTATCCGCTCCAGGATGGATAGAATACTTTGTCGTATACGCCTCTTCAATAGCCAAGGTCCTTACATCTCTCCAAATGGAGGTCCAAACCTTGTCTAACCAATATGAACCACTCTCCATCTCTTTTCACACTCGTTGGTCCAAGCCACGCAACATCTTATGTTGACGCGTTCTTTGCTTTGGACATCTTATCTTATGCCACCAACATCCTTTTCTCAAACCTAGATCGGATCGTCGTACATCTATCTCGAACTCATTCTTGGCTTCACTCCTTCTTCCTACTCCACGGTACAACATCTACATTTGCCTTTCCCAGATGGTACTTGGCCTCGAAATCAAACTCACTAAATAACATCCATCCATCATCTTTGCCTCATGTTCAATCCTTCCGATTGAAAGTGTGTTGGAGACATTCATGATCCGTATAGATTACTCTCCATGTCTCGTTCACTTAATGCCTCTAGCATTATAAGGCAAAACCTACCACGTTAGTCATGCAATCCTTCATAAGAACCTTTAGTTGTCGCGATGTACAAGCAATCACCTTCTCCCTTTTTCCAAGCATGCTTTCAAATCCTTTCTTTGAGCGTCATAATAT
This sequence comes from Tanacetum coccineum, assembly GCA_026074375.1. Classification (NCBI taxonomy): domain Eukaryota; kingdom Viridiplantae; phylum Streptophyta; class Magnoliopsida; order Asterales; family Asteraceae; genus Tanacetum; species Tanacetum coccineum. Next base: position 53,609 of record BQNB010001110.1, read on the forward strand.
ACTACGAAATCGTCTGCTCCTTCCGGCAATGCCAAGATCGGCACATTACCCATTTGATTCCTTCCACATCTAGATAGCTTCCTCTTTGCTCCACTTCCACGTTGTTGGAAAACTTCACGTACATCTTCTCTTCCTTCAGTGACTCCACGATCATCTTCACGTGCGACTCGTACTCCTCCTTAGACTTCGGGTCGGTTTAAAATATCGTCTGTATATATACGTTAACTAGCTTGTCTATATACGGCCATGCACACCCGGCTCATTAACTCCATGAAAACCGCTGGTGCATTGGTTAACCCAAAAGGCATAGCCGTAAACTTCAACATGTCCATTACGCATCCTAAAAACAGTCTTGGCTACGTCATCCCCGTGCACCCTCCATTGGTGACATCATATACGAATTTTCTATCTTACTCTTCTCGAGATAATCTATGCATATTCCAAACTACCCACCTTTCTTCCTACCAAGCAATACAGACGCTTCCCACAACAAGTTACCATTCGAACCAACCCTCACCTTGCAACTCCTGCAATCATTCCACACCTTTTGCCTTTCTAAAGACGTCAAACGACACGAGCCTTCGCAAATCGGCGTCGTTCCTTGTACTAATTCTATACGAAATCCCATTCTACGATGAGGGGTAAAACCTACTAATTCCTTAGGAACACTTTAGAGGGCTCACATACTACAAAGATATTACATAATCTCAACCCATCTTCCTTGGTACTCCTACGAGAGCCTCGATCCTCTTATTCGTTTGCTCCATGAACCTAAGGCACTTCTCCAAATTACCAAGTCATTTTAACTACCTCATCATGGCATACCATCTCATCCTTATGTCTCAACAACAATTCTCTCTCCTACGACTACATCAACCTCTCATAAATAAGAGGTACTAATCAAAAGTATCACGAGAACTCTCTAATTATCATACTTGGGAATCAGCGAATAATTCCATTCGCTTCGCTACATCTCAATCCGCTACCACCTAGAAGATACCATCCATAACATCAACTCTAGCACCACGCCATGAGGAAATTTCAACTTCACATGCACCAATTGGTATGGACCCAAAAATCACACGATTCCAAAAAGAAAAAAAAACAATCAACCGAATGTAAACGTCAACAAGAAGAACGAACCTCCGACCTAACAAACCTGAATCAACGATTGTGTCGGCTCTAGAAACACCCCATAACGAATAATACCAACGTAACCAAGACCCATTAATTAAAAGATTAAAACCTTTGTACCAAACCGATTTTTTATACCCAAGGAAACTTTCCCTCAACGATTAGACCTTATACCAATCATTTTAAAACAATAGAACACCATTAGTTACTAATGCAAATAATTTTATAAGTGTAAAAATAAATTTAACATAAAATTTTTCATAAACTTATTTTTAATTATGAATTCAAAAGAAAACAAAGATGATTATGAAACAAAACGTGTTTGCATCTTAATTTATATACATTTATTATTTATTTTAAAAGAAGTTTTTAACACCTAAACAATATGGTCTGCAACTAAAACAAACTTACTTCAAATGGAATTTGATGACACACAACAAAAAAACATCATATAGCAAATAGACTCCAAATACCTTAAGAATTCCAATACCAGAATATTAATTTACATGAAAAAACGAACACGACAAGAACTCTTAGACAACCAAACAACCATAGAAGGACTCTCATCCATACCACGGCTTAGAACCAAACCAAAAAGTAATCGTCACCTTTAGGACAAAGGGAAAACAATCAAAACGCAAACGGAGAACATAGAACAACCAGTTCTAGTGATAACACCCTAAGAAACCAACACGAGCGTTGGATAACTCAACAAACGAGCAAACGAGCTAACAAACCAACTTAAGAATCGCGACGACAATACCAACATGTATCCGATGTATCCGCAAATATATGATGAAAGTGAACCTTACCATCAACGCAAAAACCCAACCTAATATAATCGCGTCATCGGTTAAGAGAGAGAATTCCTAATCACACGAACCGCCCCCAACAGATTCTCACATCACATCTACACTACATTCTATACACCAATCCAGACTTACCATCCTTTACATAATACATACAAAGGAACAATGATATGCAATAAATCCACAAGTCCCACAGGTGTGTTGCCTTTATAATTATTGTTTCGCGACCAATAATTATAATTGCACACATTTTTCACAGTGTACTTACTCTAAAGACCACACATCTCAATGATAACACACATCAACCACATAGCACTTATAATAACAAATAGAAACTCAAACAGATAACCATCTAACGAACAATAAAATCCCAATCGACAAGACAAAACAGAAGTCACATCGTGACCCAAAATATAAAAGCAATCCTCGATTATAGCAACGCATCGAGGTAGAAAATGAAATAAACTTATGTTGGGCCTTGCTTGGGTTTAACTTTTCTCTCTCAAAGTCACCCAACCTTCGCGGGTCCCAGTGAGTAAACATTCTCCTAACGATAACATCTAGGGGTAGGGAGAAGACATGACTAAAACAATAAAAAGGGGTATATACTATTAGATCCCCATAATGAAAAAAATATATATTTCATATATATAGATATAATTCAAAATAGAAAAAATAAATTAAAAGATTATTTAGTAGCGAACATACGTATATACTTACACAAACACTTATGCCACTAAAAGCAACTATATGAGTACCCTTTAAGCTAGAGTCTAGGCTCAACCAAAAGTTTCTCTATAACCATAGGCTCTTATACCAATCTGTCATACCCCCCCCGCCAAGGCGGAAACGCGAGGCGTAAACAAGAATGGATATCATCACAACACGTGGTGTCTATATAGAGAATACTAAAAATGACACTAAAGTAAAGAAAAGACACAAAGTGTTCATAAGAATAACCCAAACACTAATGGTGTCTTATAAGAAAATAGATCTCGTCATTAAATGACATCAAACATTAATCAAACAAATTCATCAACGCATTATTCAAACAGAAAGCATTAAATAAACTCCAAGCATCCTAAACGGTCTCTTCTAGCCACTTAATTCGCTCTTATCTTAGCACCATTCAAAAACTCACTTGAAAATGATGCTTAAAACGTCAACATAAAGTGAGTCTAGAATCATAGGATTTACGACATACAACAATATCAAAATAAACTTACCATTACTTTGCTGCAATTACTAAAACAATTCATGACAACAATTAACAACAACGGGACGGAACGTGCCTACGATCCACAATCATATCAACTATATATGTGCGCTACATGGCCTCATATTAGCTCAGGTAGTCTTACCACCGTCACACCTCGTTTTGCATATTGGGATCCACAATACCAAACATATCATATCATAATGCAACGGGACGGAATGTGCCCACGATCCAAATACACAACCAACAACAAAGCTAAAAACATTTTAACACGACAACAACATCATTCTCCACATCCCAAAAATAACAGGAGAAAAAGGCTATGAAACTCTACCTTTGCTTAGCTTCCAAAAGAATCCGTATAAATTTTCACAAACAACAATCACAAATCTAAAACAACAAAATAAACTCAAGTTTAACCGCCTACTAGCCAAAAAGCTTAATGCACATGTAACAAATCATATGATAGGATGTCTAAGATGTTAATTACCTCATGGTCACCCCTCGCCACCAATAACCCATCTTTAACCGCTTCATTAACAAGTTTCACTAGTTAGTCATAATTTGTTTAAAACTGCAGAATTTTAACGTGATTTAACGTACTCAAAACCTCTACTTACTGACCTCCATAATTCATATCAAAAATCACCTATGTTCGTCTATGAGCATATTAACTACCTTATGATTCCCAAGATCCATTTACATGCACAAGTACTCCTAAGAAAATCAAACTTCAAAACAGTCCTAATTCGGATCTGATTGTACACTAAAAAGTTTGACCTAAAAACCATACTTAGACTCCAAATCAGAAGCTCTCCTTTGGGGGATTTCTAATAGACACATGGAACTGAACTCCTGTAGAAGGGATAATCCTAATTAAAATTTTAAGTGGGGGTTTTAAACCTCGTAATCTGACCTAAATCTGACTCGTATTTACTGCTCTGACAACTTTTCTTGCAACCAACGTTTGAATGACTTCCCGACCTCAAAAACCTTCGAGGCCAGATGTTATGGAAACCAGAATCTCTGAGCTACGTTATAGACACTGGACACTTGACAAAAGCTATTATCATCATTGAGATATCAGCCAAACAACATAGCCCTAAATTCTGCCCCAATCTAAATCAAATTCTAACGTGAATTAAGTCTAACCAATTACACCCATAAGCTTCTAATTAAACCCTAATCATTATAACATGATTATTATATCATTAATTACAGATTTAATGAAACCCTAATTATCCACCATATTAATTATTACATGATTAAAGATTAATAATTAACAAAGATTAAGTAAAACTTACCTTAGAACTTGTTTTCTTCACAAAAGCAAAAACCCTAATTTTTTCCTCCTCTTTTCTTCTTTGTTCGACCGGTTATACAAGGGGGGAGGGTTATGGGATTTTATTTTGTATTTATAGGCCCCCAACTAATTATAGATAAAGTCTAATTAGTATTTGTTTCCTTTTAAAATTCCTTTTTTCTTTCTTTTTCCTCTAAAATTCGTTTTTTTAACATTCATAATAAAAAAATATTTTTTTACATTATTTATTAATTACTTAATTATTTGCAATATACCATAGTTTTTATAAATACCAAACTTATTTTGAGCATACCTTTTTTGCGAAACCGCAATTACATAGCCTTTAAAAATAATTAACTTTCATTTTATAAACCTAACATTCCAAAAATAGAAATTTAATTTCTTCCTTATTCTAACTACGAGAATACCTAACTCATCCTAATTTACAAACACACTACATACGTATGACGTATAATTACTTTACACAATTAACAGCGAAACACGCTTCAATCACCAAATCATTTTCTTGTCACCAAAAGTGAACGAAATGAATTCCAAAAAACTCCAACACAAATCCAATCCCAATGAGACGATCACGCTCAATGAATTGATTATCCAATCTCACATATCCCACACAAACATATATAAACACGTATAAACACATATACACACTTAACCCATACAATAGAACAAATATTATAGTCAACACAACGTTTAAACCAACCTGGTCAAGTCACGGGTGTCACATTGAAAGGTCCAACAATCTAGGGTTTAGCTTCCCCCGTTTTCCAAAATGTACTACTCCTTTCCAAGACGAAACCTTGAGCATTGCTCTATCTCTAACTTGAAAGTCCATCGCTTACGCTTTAAATCGGCATAGCTCTTTTTGTCGATCACGAGCGGCTTTAAATTGTTTGCTTGATCTGAAATAATCTTCTGGTCATCTCTTGGACTATTTCTGAGACCCACACACAGTTCTCTCTTTCTTCAACCTCGGCCCAACAAACAGGTGAACGAAACTTTTGACCGTAAAGTGCTACATATGGTGTAGCCTTGATACTAGCGTGATAACTATTGTTATATGAAAACTCAACTAATGGCAAATGGTTAACCCAACCCTTTCCAAAGTCGATCACCAAGCACAGTAGCATATCCTCGAGAGTTTGAATATTCCTCTCGCTTTGTCCGTCAGTCTGCGGATGATATGCATTACTCATATCCAAGCTAGTACCCAAAGGCTTCTGAAGTGACCTCTAGAAATTTGACGCAAACCTAAGGTCGCGATCACAAATGATTGATACAGGTATTCCATGCCTCGTGACTACCTCTTTCAAGTACATTCTTGATAACTTTTCCATGGGATCTGTTTCCTTCATTGGTACGAAGATTGCAGATTTAGTAAGTCGGTCAACAATCACCTAAATGGTGTCATAACCTTGGGACGACTTAGGAAGCTTCGTGATAAAATCCATTGTGATATTATCCCACTTCCATTGAGGTATCTCGGGTTTCACCAACAAACCCGATGGTCTTTGATGTTCAGCCTTGACCTTAGCACATGTAAAACATTTGCTAACATAGGTGGCGATGTCGGCCATCATATTGGGCCATCAATATAGCTTCTTCATGTCCTGATACATCTTGTCAGAACCCGGATGGATAGAGTATTTTGACTTGTGGGACTCGTGCATGATCACAGTCCTCAAATCGCAATAATAGGGTAACCAACTCATGCCATTTAAGCATAGAGTTCCATCCGCACGAGGTTCTAATTTTTCCGTTCTAAGTTTCTGTAACACCCCCAAAATCTGGGTAGCAGCGGAATGTTGAATATTCGAGGGCGTTACTTCATAGATCAATCGCACAAGACAAGAGAACGACCACTAAATGTGTCGTTTGAAAAAGATACATTGGATTAACAAAATAGTTGTTTGTTACATAAGCCCATGGCTTTAAATGGTTCAATAATATAATAAAAGATTCCGGTTTATAACAATTATCCCCAAACTGTAATAAGACCCCAAATCTTTAATGTAGACTCTTCAATTATTGACTTCCAATGTATCATCGCACCTTGTGCCTTACTGGCCTGAAAAGCATGCTTAAAACGTCAACATAATGTTGGTGAATTCATAGGTTTATGTAAATCATTGGTAGGACCGCAAGATTTCCAAGTGTATGATTAAGCAACAGATGCAAACATCATAAAAAGTAATTACGTTTTCCTAAGCTCATGACACCGAAGCTTGACATGTATGAATGCAAATAAATTTGCCAATAAGTGTCCGTGAATGATGTGCTAACCCTGCAACATCCCCAAATCCGTCATGGTATGCGTTCGTTCCCGATGATAGCTAATCACCCGAACGGGGATTGTCAATCCCAAATAGATCTATTCATAACATTCGTGCTTACATAATGCAATTCCCAACTACATCTATGCAATTAATAGTTCATGATGAGGACAAAGAGGGTTATAGTTACAATAGGCAAACACGAAAATCGTAGTAATAAATGTACACTTGCGCAAATTTGTAAAACACAGCATGCTCTCTATGCACCCCAAGGATGTAAATCGTTTAAATAATTATAAAACATGGGGCTATGAACTCACCTTAGTAAATAGTCCTCTGAAAATGATAATTATATCTGAGTATGAATCACCGTCAAATACCTAAGTAAATACGGCCAGCCTTAGTCTACAAATTTAGGCAAAAGACTCAATGTATAAACTACAATAATTTACTAGTTTATATATACTGTTATCACTTGTGTGGTGGTGCACATGTTTATTGTATTTGTATTTACGTGATGGCCCTTGGGAAACGTATAAGCGTTGTTAATAAATATTCATATTTATTAAGTCGTGTTAAAAACCGAATAATATCCGAACATATTATAACTCGTCCGGTTCGTTAAGTGTTTAAATAATTCACTTTCGTTCACAAAATACCCTTAAGTTTCTTATAATTACAAAACAGTCCCTAGGTTTATGAAATATACAATACTTACATTTTAAACCCTTAAGTTTCCAAAATTACACTTTTAGTCCTCCAACTTTACAAGTTGACACTTTAGGTCCTTTAATGTTTAAAACAGTCCCTAAAGTTTTAGAATGACCAAAACAGCCCCTATACCTTATAAAATCAGTTATTGACAGTTTTAACCCCTAAGTTTACAAATTGACACCTTTAGTCCCTTAACTTGTAAAAATCGCATTTTAACTCCAATTAGGTTCTAACAAGTGGCATTATGTTTCATTAAGTTCCAATAAGTCAAATAAGCTGTTGTAAGCCTATGAATAAGCTCGGATGAGCTTATTTTGGCTTATTAAGCTTATTGGGCCTTATTGGACCCGTTAAGGTCCAGTAAGTCATTTAAAAGGTCCAATTAAGATTTCAAAAGCACAAAAGTCCTCATTAAGTCCATTTAAGTCTGTTAAGCTGAAAATAATATTCTATAAGCCAATAAGCCTCGTTAATGGGCTTTAGGCCCATTAAGAGCTCGTTTAAGGCTTGTATATGTTCAAGCTTGTCCAAAATAGTTCCATTACATTTTCTAAGCCTAATGGAAGCTTAATAAACAACATAAGCTTACAAATAAGGCTGTTTAAGCTAATATGATGTGGCTAAGGGCTTGGCAGTTGGCTATGTAAAGGCTGCCAAGCCAACAGGGTCGCGGTTAGTTCATATTTTACATCATGGTTCGTATAAGTTCCAGAAAGTACAAATAGTCTTCCTTTAAAAAGCTCAAGGATCTTATTAAATCAAACTGTGGCCGCGTTAGACGCGTGAGACCTTTTGGGCCTGTCTGCCCTATAGTAGGCTGTTGGGAGTTTTAACGAACCCATTTGTGGCCCGTTAAGCTTACTAGTTGGGTTCTAAGGCTTATAGTCTTTAATTAAGCACTCGATAAACATTACTTGATCGTGTTTTATCACATGCAATCGTTTTATTAGCTCGTATACTCTTTCCCAAGCTAAACCATCAAGTGTTCATGAAAAGTTTACGTGTGGTTTTTGTGTATTTCATACAAATGAGTTAATATTCACATTGGTTCCCATTCTAGTAATTTAGTGAACACGGTATAAGTCCCTTAACCCTTATTTTTTAAATCTCGTCTCCATCTCTTAGCACCCCATAAGTGATAATATATATATGTGTACGCGTATAACATGCATGCTTTGCATTTAGCATGCACATTGCTCACGTTAGTTTGTTATTTACAAACTAACATGACCAATCGACTAGAAATCAAAGAAACCATTATAATACAAATGTGTATAAGCTTTGAACGTGACTTACAATAGTCCTAAAGATTGGTTTCGAGTTAGGAAGACAACCCGAAGTGGTACACCTCAAGCCTTAGCTTAAATCCGAGTACTTCCTTGCCTTCAACCCCTTAAACGTATGACCCGAGCTTAATGATCCCTAGATTATAACTCAGAGTGTTCGCTTGCACTTCGTGGTGTTTGTGGTCTCGACTGGATAACCAAAACCAAAAGAGAAACAATATGGTTTTGATTGAGAGAGTTTGTGAGTTTAAGAGTTGTGCGAAAATGTTTAAGGTTAAGTGGGAGTGAGTTTATATAGGCTTAGGAATTTGTTAGCTCCTCTAGTCCTAATCCAAAGCCAAACCGTGCCCTATATAGTGGTTTTAAGGTTTCTAATTAGCTCAAATGGTTTTCCTATTAAACCACCTAGTACAAATCCTTAATTACAAGATAGTTGTACATGATTTACTAAGATTATGAAAATCTTATGGTTTGTGTATGTTGTTCTTGTTCGCGGTTAACAAAGCAAGAAAGAGATCCCATGAGTTATTATCCTTGTGTAATGAGCTAAATAGTACATTAAGTACATGTTTTTAATTAAACTTATTTGGTACATGTACTTTAGGAGATAAAAGAAGAGTTGCTAGATGTTTAAACATGGGGACGAATTGTTTATGGTCTTAGCATATCCATATTTGGCCAAAAATGACTCATAAACACAAGACGAAAATAATTTTTTTGTTTAATGGATTAAAAGTGGGTATTGTTTGAGTCCTAGGTAAGTCTGTTAATATCCAAGTGAGTCTACAATTGTATTTTGATTGCGAAACGTAAGCCCTTTTACCGTAGACCAATAAAAATAAAATGCGCAAGTCAAAAATACTTATCTAAATAATTACATAACACCTGCTTGATGTAACCATAATTTTACTTGGTGACTGTTTTACGTTTAGACATGTTAACATCTAGTCTACTCGATTTATCTTAAAAGTTAAATTTAAAAGTTGCAACGGTATCGGGACTTAAAATAAATAGAGGTAAGAATAATAAGGAGTCCGTAAAAATGATCTGAAATTGAGTAATGTTACACTTTGGTTCTCTCTCAAGTGCTACAACCCATTTCTCTTCTCTAAAGTTTCTTTCTTTTTTTTATTTGTTAGTTGGAGTTCTTGATACATCTTAAGGAATGATTAAATAGTGTTGATATCTGATCTGAAATTAGTGTTTTAGGGGTTAATTTATGGCGTTTTGAAGGGTTTTAGGTTCGTGTTCATCAATGCTGCAGAGAAGGATAGTTTTTTGTGTTTTACAAGAATGAGTTGAACAGACATTTTAGTCACGAGCAGTGCGGTCCCATATCAATATGGGGGCCGCCTCCAATGGAGGTGCTTTGGACTTGATTTTTGACCAGAAATTTTACTGAGGAGTGACATTTTAATTTGCATTTCGTGAATTAAAAATGCTTAAAGTACTTCGGATGAAGTATTTAAGTTGTCACGATAAGAAGTGGAACACGGACTAGAATCGAGACAGAAGAAAAGAAGGACGATTTATGGAATGTGTTCCATCATTCCTAAACTAAGACGTAGATAGTTAACGAATTCACTTTAAGGGTTTAGAGAGAATGTCCGGGCGATATTGTCTACTGGACGACACTTTTTTGGAGTAGAAATTTCCTGTTCAAGACATTAGCACGAAGAAAGTGGTGAATGAATTATCGAATGTGTTTAGTTTGAGAGATGTATGCACCATGTTTTTTGCCAAGGTCAAACGTGCCTATATTGTCGCACATAATCAAACGTCATTGAGTCAAAATTTGTAGTCGATAAGAGCTTTGCTTCATTCATAGTGCTTTGTTTACATTCATTATAGCGCTTTTACGTTATTAAAAAATTATTGCTTCATAGTGGATTATAAGCCAGAGCGTTTGTTTCTTTTAAGAACCAAGATGTCCTAACAACATCCGATGAATACAAATACCGCTAGTGCTCTTTCTGTCCACATAATCTCCCGCATGATCAGAGTCGGCATATACTACGGTTTCTATGCCAGTCCCCTTAGGATAACATAATCCAATGTTAGTGCCATTAAGTATCGAAGATCCAATAACCATTTCAAAATGAGAGGTTTTGGGATCCTCTTGGAAGCGTGCACAAAGGCAGACACTAAACATGATATCGGGCCTACTTGCCGTTAGGTATAGTAAACTACCTATCATGCCTCGATACTTGGTACTATCTACCGACTCACATTCTTCATCTTTCGTGAGTTTATAACCGAGAACATATAGTTTATCATTGGATTATAGATCTTCTAAGCCAAATTTCATTAAGTATTTATTTAATATATTTAGATTGATTAAAGAAGATACTGTCTTTCATTTGTTTAATTTATAATCCAAGGAAGAAGTTAAGTTCACCCATCATGCTCATCTCGAACTCGTCATGCATGATTTTGGCAAATTCATCACACATGTCTTGACAAGTCCAAGCCGAATATAATGTCATCGACATATATTTGAACGATGATGAGATTTGAACTTTTTCTTCTTAGTAAAAAGTGTGTTATCTACAATTCCCATTATGTACTCATGTTTAATAAGAAAAGCTTTTAGTCTATCATACCAAGCTTTGGGTGCTTGTTTAAGATCATATAAAGCTTTCTTTAGTTTATAAACCATGATACGGTATTCAAAGTCAATGTAAACCGGAAGGTTGCAGCCACGTATACCTCCTCATTGATAAAACCGTTCAGGAATGCACTTTTTACATCCATTTGGAATAACATTAAAAATTCTAAAGCACAAGCATAAGCTAATAATATTCTAATAGACTCAAGTCTAGCAACTGGGGCATAAGTTTTATCATAATCGATGCCCTCTTGTTGATTATAACCTTGAGCAACTAACCTAGCCTTATTTTGAGAAAGCAACACCGTTCTCGTCTAACTTATTTCTAAACAGCCACCTTTAGTTCCCAATGATAGGTCATGTTCTTAAGTTCTGGTACTAACGCCTAAAACATCGTTTGCTATGATATTAGTTTCGTTCTTCATACGATTTATCCAACTTTCATTCGTAAAAAGCTCAATCACATTCTTAGGTTGTAAGTTGATATGAAACAAAAGACGTTACTTTGGTTTTGGGCTGGATACCTAAGATTCATTTGGTTAAGGCTTCATAAGGCATTTTCTAAGGATGTTTACCTAGATTCCTTAATATTGACTACTACGTCAATTTCTAAAGTTTCATCCTCAATGTCATTTTCTAAATGTTTCTTTTTGGTAACCTTAATTGTTTCTTCTTCATCTATGTCATCATCCACCAAGGGTGATGTCTTAGAGGGTGGAGGAGTTTCATCGAATGTTACGTTGAGTGATTCTTTGATTTACATGGTATGTTATGTTTAGATGATGTTTGGCTTATACTATTTAAGAGTAACCTAAAAGACACCTTTGTATGACTTTGGTTCAAACTTAGTAAGGTAGTTTTTGGTGTTTAAAATGAATCACTTGCTTCTAAATACCCTAAAGTAATCAAGAGTAGGTTTCCTACTTCTCAAGAGTTCCTGAAGTGCTTTGCTTAGAGATTGCTTAAATTAGGATTCGGTTGAGGATGTATGTTGAAGTATCTACGGCATTACACCAAAACCATTTTTGTGGTAATAATGTTCCTACAGACATGGAACTAGCTCAAAGTTCTTGTAGTGTCTAATTTATATTCCCTTCTACCACGCCATTTATTGATGAGTGCGTGTAGCCAAGAATTATGCGTAATAACCGTTTGGTCATTACAAAACTCTCCAAATTTTACTTCATATCAAATTCTCCCCTATCGTGTGACCGACCTAATTTTACACTACATTGAAACACCTAATTGCGATTTTTGTATTTTCCTTACTTAAGATTTCAAATTGCTCAAAAGCCTCAGTATTATTCTTAAAAATCTTGCCAATGATAACAAGAAGTATCATCTACTATGACTAAGGTGTAGAGGTTTTCTCCGTAACTCCGTACGGCGAATGGACCGAAGAGATCCATATGAAGGAGTTCTAAGCATCTACTCGTTGAGACTATATTCTTAGCTTTATGACTAGTGTGAGCTTGTTTTCTAATTTTACAAGCATCACAGATATGTTGATCAAACTTAAGCTTAGGTAAGTTTCTAAGTAATTCCTTAGATGCTAACGATTGAATGAAACGCATATTAGTGTGACCTAATCTCCTATGCCACAACGTGGAGTTTTCATCAATCGTTGCAAGAGAAATATTGTCTTTCAGCTTATTTCCTAATTTCATCACATATAAGCCTTTCTTTCTAATACCTCTACCTATAACCTTACCGTCCTTAGTGATTTTACTATCATGTTTAGAGAAAGTTACTCTACATTTATTATCACATATTTGACCTATACTTAACAAATTAAATCTTAAGTTATCTACATGTTCTACATTATCTATATTGAGAGATTCATTAGAAATCGTACATTTGCCAATGATATTACCGTGAAGATTACTACTGAAAATGACATTACCTCCGTTGTATGCCTTGTAGGTTGAGAATAGATTTCGGTTACCCGTCATGTGTTTAGAACATCCGTTATCCTTTTTCCATTCATCAGATTCTAAGTTGACTCCAAGGCATATCTCATTTGATGCTTGAGCTACAAGACATGTTTTGTCCTTTACCTTTTCATTATCTCATCACCGCTGTCCCTAGAAACCACAGAACCTCAGACAATGCTCTTTGGTTCTTGTCTTTCGGTGGTTTTTGTGAACATTCTACAAATAAGATGATTTGATCACCAAACTAAAACTTTTCAATCACTTTTATTTGTTTTTTCATCTCGCTCTTGTGATGATCCTTTTGTCATTTCGTGTTGTCTAACAATCTAACATCTTCTCTTGAAAACTTCTTGAAGTACTAACCAGCCAAGGCGAATCTTCTATTCACTTCAAAAGTCGGAACACGTCCCTCATCACAGAATTCCTTCTAAGCTATTTAAAATCAAGAATTTTCCTTGTCTCCTTTAGCATTTAACTATTCAGAATCTTTTCTTGATTGATCAAATTGACTTTGATATACCAATGAGTTGTAATCACAGAGAAAAGTTGTAAGTCAAGTCTTTCGAATCTCAATCGATGTGACCTTTTCTCTCCATTTTGGGATGTTAACCTTCATTAAGACTTTTTAGACTAGTAAAAATAGTATTGAAGACCTAGAAATCACTATCCTATAGATTCTCTTCAGATCAGAATGACGAATTGTTCATATTGTTGTACCAAAAGGAATCAATCTTGATTATATTGACTTGGCTATTACCTTGAAGGGATGATTAAACAAGTTTTTCTCAAATTTTCTTTTCCGTGTTACACATGAAAATCTTTCATATTCTTTTCCTTGGCAATCATTTGTATATAACAATTTTGGCTTTGTTTTATTTTCATAAGCCTCTTTTTAAAGATCATCACTTTGGTTTTTTCTAAAGGATAACTCATCTAGTTGGTTTCTGGATTTGTTTCAATAGTTGCAAATCACTGTTAGTATAACATGCCAAAATCCAGATCTTTTGAAATAACGTACGTTTTCGAATATATTTTTCCCAATAAACAAAACTATCACTTCAAAGATGGTGGTCTTTGCAATGATTATTCTTCTAGATAGGTGTCAAAGTCCAAAAGAATCGATCCATAGCTTTAAAATACAGTATATTTTAAAAATCTTGAGTGACCTCGGCTTCTGATACTAATTGTGGAAACTAGAAAGGGGGTTGAATAGTTACAGTTTTATTAACTTATTAAAATTTAACTTTACAATTGTATGGATTCGAGTCAGTTTCAATCAACCAACAAAATGAGACTAATCAATAAAATCTATCTATACACAATTACAATATAAGAATAAATAATATACAAAAAACACAATATAAAGATAAGGAAGGAAAGAACCTAAACAAACCACAACACAAAGATTTATAGTGTTCGGCTACGAAGCTCTTATTCGCCTTACACCACTCCCTGAGGTATCCGACTCGATATTTGTGGGATAAAAAAGCTTCATGCATGAACTTGGGTTTAAGTACTACTAAGGTATGGAAGTTACTGTTACTAAGCATACCATAGTATTGTTGATTGATAAAAGTGACAAATAAGCTAATAGTTTACTACTTATAGGAATATATTACTACTGCTAATGGAAGTTAAGACTGCTTAGAGACTTAGAAGAAATACTACTAAGTAGTTAATACAGCTAGTATAAAAGTATACTATTATTAGTGTAACTTAGTAACTCTATAATTGTTTATTAATGCTTGAGTAAAGTTACAACTGTAGCATAAAGTATGTTACTGCTTAGTGTAACTTAAGTACTGCTGAATGATGAAAAAGAAAATATTCCTAAGTAGTAACTACTGGTTTATACACATTTAGTTGGCTGCTAATAAAAGTTATGCTGCATGATTACAACAGCTGAAAGAGTACAACTTGCAGAAGAATTTCTACTGTCAGAAGGATAAAGACAGAGAAAGGATAAAGGATGAAATTGTTTTATCAATATAACTTGACGATTAAGTATAGATATTTTTTGTAAAAGATACGTATAAGTTATTTGTTTAGAAGATCATGAAACGTAGGAAAAGAATCTTTAAGCCTTTAGGACTCCTGTGGAGTAATAATAGGAGGTCCTAGGGTATAAAGTTTAATGTACCAAATCTATCAAATCATATCAAAGTCAAGGAGATATTAGTAGCTTCAAAATTTGTTAACCCTAACACTATTATAGAGTGTTTCATTTTATATATAAGGTCTGAGAGTTTAGTAAAACTGTTTTTGTTATTAATGTTTCATGAAATTCATCTTATATACATTGATTAGATTTCGCATAGTCTTTGCTATTCATAATCAAAGTTTCTGTCATAGTTAATTTTTGGATTAATTCAAACCACTAATGCTTGATTAACAAGCTAAGAAAGATCTAATCAATTAGGATCACAAGTGGAATCAGAGCTTGTTAGGAATCTTTGAATAAGAAGAAACTTTACTACACACAGATCTACGTTTCAAGAAGCAATGGAGACTCCCATCTACTCAAGAACTATCAAGAACCCGATACGAACAACCTGAGAGTATGTCACTGGAAGATGAGGATAGAGCAGTACCTACAGTGCATTGATTACACTTTTATGGGAGATCATCAGAAAATGGTGAAAGCACCTATAGTAAGCAACTTGTGTGAATGGTTAATAAGACTGCTATCCCTCCTATAAGTGTTGAAGAGAATGGCACAAAGAAGGGAAAGATGAAGGCAAGAACACTTTTGTTGATGGCCTACCTAATGTACATAAATTAAAGTTCAACTCAAACAAGGAATGCGAAAGATACGATGCAGGCATGAGAGCATTCCTGGAGAGGTAATACAGCAACTAAGAAAACTCAGAAAAAATTACTAAAGCATTCAGTATGATAACTCTGTATGCATCTACACAAAGTGATTTGAAAAAGCCTATTAAAATGATTCAAAAGGCTAATTGTGTCAACTGGAATGCATGGTGAATTTTATCTCTCAAGAAGCATCAATAAGAAGTTCTTAAGAAGTTTGTCACAAGAATAGGCTATGCATACTATAGTTTGGAGGAACAAACCAGAGATTGAGACATTGAGTTTGGATGACCTCTTTAACAACCTGAAGGTCAATGGGACATCTAGCTCAACCACAAATTCACACAATGTAGCCTTTCTGTCCTCTAGCAACACTAACAATGCATTGAGCAATTAAATCCTGCTCAGGGTGTTTAATACTGCCACACTCAGGTGCTATGATACTAAAAAACTGGCTTAAATTGAGTAATGCAATGATTTATCTTCTTTGCTAGCAACCAAGTATATCCACAGCTTGATAATGAATATCTTCAACAAATTGATCCTGATGATCTAGAAGAGATGGACTTGAGGTGGAACATTGCTATGCTAACTATGAGAGCAAAAAGATTCCTGAAGAATACTAGAAGGAAGCTGGACATGACCAATAAAGAAAGAATTGGATTTGACATGTCCAAGGGAAGAATGTTTTCAACTGTCAAAAGAAAGGGGGCGGAGACACTTTGCAAAGGGAATACAATGCACACAATGAATCAGATACAACAGGAACAAAGACCAATAAGAAGACTGTTGCCAATAAAAGAAACTACATTAAATTGGCATGTTAATCCACTTAAATGACCTCATACACAACATTCATTTCCTTAAGCATTATAGACCCATCATTCATCAAGACATAACAACAATTGAATCATTTTTAGGCAGTCGTGGTGTGAAACAAAGGCGGTGGGTTAAATAGTTTACAAGTTTATTAACTTTTTAAAATTTTACTTCTAAAATTGTTAGATTCGAGTATATGTTTCAATCAACCAACAATATGAACTAATCAATAAATCTATCTATACACAATCACAATATAAGCAATAAATAATATACAAAACACAATAAAAGAGATAAGGGAAAGAACGATCAAACCACAACACCAAGATTTATAGTGGTTTGGCTATGAAGCTCTTCTTCGCCCTACTCCACTCCCAGTATCCAACTCAGATTTCACTATGTCAACAGCTCCCTTCAAGAGTGATAAAACACGTTTTACAAGTCGCTACTTTATGTTTCCGACACTAAGCTAAATGTCAAGTTCTAATTTTAGCTAGAACCAATCTATCACTTCACAAGCACTACACAATCACAAGATCTACACTATCGGTTTACACATTATCCGACTTACACAATCACACAACAAAATAAAATAGGAGTTTTTGAATCTTAGAAGAAGAGATGAGAAATCACTAGCTTATAACACTTAGTTTCTTGGCAATACAAGTTCCTACTCTTGGGCACTTGATAGAATAATGAAGAAGATAGAAGATGAGATTTGATCACTAGAAACAAGATTAAACTATGTTAGTAATCAAGATATTTAGTGAGAGAAAGAAGGTTTTTAGAGAGAGAAAGATGACTGAAAAATTCGTGCAAAGAGGTCTATTTTTCTATGAGAAATTGGCAATATTTAGAGTCAACATCCCAACATTCATCTGCGGCGGTCCTCGCGTCCCAAATATATCTGGGAGGCTGCCAAGGCACTTAGGGTGCCCCCCCTATACTGACCTTGATTTTTGCCTTATGTGGGGAAAGGGTTATCCTGGTATGTTAATATCTTTTTTGGGGAAAAATTAAATTCAAAATTTATGTTTTTAATTAAAACATTATTTTTATTTAACAAAACTATTTTGTATAAGTTTGTATAAATACAGTTTTGTAGAAATGTGGTGGATTAAGAAGAAACGTTATTTTCTTGATCACTAATTAAGTTTAATGATTTGTTTATCAATACCTTAAGTGATTTATGTTGAGATGGAAGTTTACTATTAATAACATGTAAACGTTTATTTTTATCGTGATGTTTTTACATTTTGTCATCTTCAAAACATAAAGGAGTCGAAAAATATAAATAACGTTCTTTAGGCATTATAGTATTAACAAAATTTCCCCCTTTTGATGATGACAAAAAAAAGAAAATATTTTGTATAAAAATAAAAATTTCAAGTTATTAGTTAGTTTTAATCCATTTCTCCCCTTTTTTTATCGAATCCAAAAAGGTTAATCGTCGAGATATAAAGAGAAAGAATACAACGATGCCAAGACTCCCCCTTGATGTATACTCCCTCTCGTTTGGGGCACCAAAGGATCGAGCTTATGGGAGTTTGCTACAAAACCGAGTTAGAAATACAAGTGCAAGAAAACATTTCTAACGAGATGCAATATTACGACAAATATATATGCAAGGCTAATAGTATAGAAGAAATAGCCATCATAATGCAATTAAAGCATCCATAAAGGATCATTCATTCATAATAGATAAAATTCATACAATAAAGAATAGATTTACTAGAAGTAACAAGACCAATTCATACTTGAATGTATGACATTAGACCACGTAATTATAAGAAGCTATAATCATAGAGCGACATACTAAAGAAACATCTAAACTATATCTAATTAGTTTGTGATTCTTGATGTCTATGAGATGGTCACAAACAAAAGATGGTTTGTCCAATTATTTTAGAGAAATTAAACATTTTTAGATTGTTTAATCTTGTGCGAGGATGATATGAGAGAGTTGCGAGGGATTGAATGGTGAAGCATGACTAGAGTTGGTGGACTATAAGAAATATCTCAAGTCGTGACGCCATTATATTAAACTTATGAATTATAAGTGTGGTGTACTATGCCAACAATGAACAAAAGCCGGAGGTGAAATGTGACTTGTCATTTGTGGACATGTGAATATGGTTGTTGATGGTGAAAGTGGTAATGGAGGAGTTTAAGCAAAAATTTGCTAACACATTGGAAATTCTGTATTCAGATGATGTTAAATAGTTGATGAAGATGGTTTAGTTTCTGTCATATTTGAGCTCCCTAATTTGAGTTTTCTTGAGTGAGTGGTTTTGAGATGAGGGGATTAGCAATGTTAGGAATTGTTTGGAGAAATATTAGGTAGAGAGGAGTTTGAATAAGTTAAAAGAGTGTTGTGTCACCACGTATCAATTAATAGACTTTCCAATGATCTACTCTATAAGTTTCGAGAAGAGCGTAGAAGAGGACAAAGCAAGTGAAGAGAGATTTAATAGAGAAAGATGAATGAATGTGAATGAGAGGAAAGAAGCTTTTATATAGGAAGATTTAAGAAAGGCATTGGTGTTAGAAAAAAAGGTACAAAATTTGCTTTGGCTAAACATAGAAATCCCAGCAAGGTGCTAGTTGTAGGGATGTCAAAGGTTAGAAAAAGAATAAGACTTGAAATTTTTGTATCCCTCCAGACGGACGAAACCAGAAAGATATTGCGCCCAAATATATAAGGATGAGCCGCATCTCTTTTTGGGGGCCGTCTTCTGAATTAATGAATTTTTTTTTCTAGTTTTCCTAATGTTGTCTCTTAGTGCAGAAAAAAAGAGAAAACTAGAGAGGTTGGTTTTCACAACTTCCAATATTTCCAGGATCAACTAATTTATGTCCAAGATCAAATAAACTAGATATTCTAGACTAATTTAATCATGCAATTAAAATAATCACTTTAGCAAGAAGAGAAAAGATATAGTTAAGAAAAGTCATACACGTACTGAGAATAAGTCATAAAAAAAATATAGTTCAGTTCTACATACAGAAAGTTATCCAAATCGTGTGAATCATGTTATGTTGGATCTATGTCAACATCTAATATTTACTATGAGATTTAAGATGGGCCAACCCTAAAACACTTCAGAAATTCCCCTCATTTTAAAATTTGATAGAGGATCCATTTGTGTTGATGATTGTGATGTGCTGCTTATGAGAAAGACATACCTCCCTTCAACGAAGAGATTGCAAGATCCTCAGTAAGAACATGAACACGTTTAGGCCTTCATATTACGTGTATATGATTTGAGATGGGATGAGTTTTTGTATAGAGGGAAAATTTGTTGAAGTATTGTAGTGGATTGATTAATGGTATTTTAAGACCAGTCATTGATAAAGAAACCAATGTCCCTCAAAAGGAATATAAGTAGAATTCCAAATCCCAAAAGATGATGCACCCACACTTTGCCATTTATTTTAAATACTACACCTAAAGAAATCTACTAAGTGATTTCAAAAGATTGTAAAATACTATTATAGAATTGTGGATAAGGTTATTACCGTTTTAAAAAATGTAAGAGTTTGAAATCCAACTTTGAGTAGGCTCTTTTCTAAGATTCTTTTAGAATCAAACGTTGTGTCGACAAATCTTCCTTCATGGATAGGTCGACAAGGTAATTTTAGATATGGTATTATTTTTGAGTAAGAGTTAATGTGATTAGAGAGGTATGGTTCGTTTGGAGTTAGGAAGATGTGATTTTTTGTGCATTCGAGTTCTTCTTGCGATATTCTTTTTACCTAAATTACAATAAATAAGAAATTTTTTTAGTATTTTTCCGTACTCAAATTTTCAATACTTTTAGAAAAAACCGCAGTGTGATGCCTATACGCAACAGATGTGGAGTTGCGGCTAACTCGACTCAAAAACAAAAACCTATGAGTTAACCCATTTTTGGACTTTAAAAGAACTTCATGGATTCTTAGAAGTACTACTACTCAGGAACATAATGGAAAACTATGCTAAGTAGTTTAGTACAGGTAGTATAATGTTACCACTGCAAGTTACTACAGTAGTATAATTAAGTACTGAAACATAAAGTTACTGCTGTTATTGAAGGTAATACTGCCATGTTGAAGACTAAAATTAAAATCTACGTAGTTAGTGCACGCTAGTAGTAAATGTTAAGAACCTGCTAGATAACAAGTTACTACTATAGTAGATATTTAGTAACTGCTAGTACTAATGTTACTACTACTTATGTTTATTAGTGCTGCTGGTGAAAAGATTACAACTGTTTGAAGACTTTCTACTTCAAGAGGATAAAGACGAATTAATGATAAAAAGATTGTTGGAGAATGATAATACTTTGAGAGATATGTATTAAGATATTTATGTACAAGATATACATAATATATTTATTTAGAAGATACGATTAATGGTATAGGTAAAAGATAATGATATCTTAGGACAGTAAGGTAGAAGCCGACTAGGACTCCTTAGTCTATAAAAGGAGGCTCTAAGGCATTAGTTGAGATATCACATCATAATCAGTTTTGCATATAAGTCTTCATAGTTGTCAAAGTTGATTAAGAAAAGCTTTAAGGTTGTAAACCCTAGTACTAAGTTAAGAGTACTCGTATTATTGATCTAATAATATTGGAGCATTTGGTTATATCTTTGTTTGTTCAAGATTACTGTTTCATTGATTTTACTTCTAGAGTATTAAGGTGTAGATTCCGCATACACATTAATATACATACAAAGTTTCTACAACAAGTTATTTTGGATTTATCCAAGGTAATTTAACCTTAGACAACCTAAGGAATCGATCTAGGTTTGGGATCAACAACCCAAACGCTCCTTGATTTAATTTTGCTCATCCAAACATGTCGAAAATATTCATTGATTAAATATCTGGAATGATGTTTATGAGATCATTAAGCATGAATGCAAAAACGTTTTTAGAGTGTATTAACAATGCATTAAAACCATTTTATGGTGTTCCTAATGTGAGTGATTTTGAAATAGAATTGGGGTTTTGTGCGAAAAACAATTTTTGACAAACACACTTTAATTATGCAAATCGTATGTCTACGGGAAGCATATTAGTTATACATTGTGTTGTTGTAGCCCTAATTGCCCACAAACACAAGAAAATTGAAAATCCTTAATTTCAAAATTTTGTTCAATATGAACCCTAGTGTAACACCCCCAGAATTAGGGTCCGCAGCGGAAATATGGGGTAGCCGGGCGAGTACTCATGAATCAACAACACAAGATATATATAGAAAACGACAAAATAGGTCCGTTTGAAAACGATACAATGGTATTTAACAAAGTCATTGTTACAAACGCCCGTAGCTTAACTTGTTTCACTTAATCAAATACAAAGATTTCAGCCCATAACAGAATAACAAAAATGAATGCGACAAAATCTTTAATGCAAGACATCCAAATCAAAACCACCAATGTATCCATCGCACCTTGTGCTTATTGATCCCCTGAAAAACATTGCTTTAAAATGTCAACAATAATGTTGGTGAATTCATAGGTTTGATAAATCAGATATTGTAGGACCACAAGTAACATCTCAAGTTATGATAATGCAACAGATGCAAGATAGCATATAAATGTGAATTTACGTTGCTACTAACTCCATGACACTGATGCTATGACATATATGATGCCAAAATTAATGGCCGTTTGCCCATGTGATGTTATCACCCGCAACATCCTATGTTCGACATGTATACTTCGTTCACTGGTGATAGCTAATCACCCGAACGGGTTTGTTCAACCCAAAGATCTATTCATAACATCGCGCTCCATAAGTAACAGTTCAATGAATAATGGGCTCAAATGGGATAATCGATACATAGGCAACAAGTAATCATAAATAAACTTAACCACTTGTGTTCAGTTGTAATACATTGCATTTTTATCACCCCAAAAACTTTGTACAACAAAAGCATGTAACGTGGGGCTATGAACTCACCTGAGTGAGTATGCTAAGTGTATCACAAATAACGCGCCACACGATTGATTCAAATGCAACTAATAAAAATTAAGGTCGTGTAAGTACTGATACTTATCTAAACAACATTGTATAATAATCTAATAGTTCTTACATTTTACTATCGTTCAGGGGTGGGGGGTTGTGGGGGGGGTGGGGGGGGGGGGGCTATCCATAATTAAAGAGGTCAAGGACATACGTTCGAGGAGTTTAGGAACACTTAATCTAAATCCAACAACACGTCGAAACGCCATCCGAAGAGGCCTCATTATGAAACTCCCTAGTAATATAGTACTTGATAACCACATAATAAGCATATAATACTCAATCACCAACTAGTGTTTTAGAAAAATTGTGTTTAATTAAGTTAAAACGTTTATAATTACCGTTTAGTAAACTGGCGTAACTTTCGAGTTTTAAACCCGATTCTTGGTTTCTTATGTCCATCATTTCCGTATCATACGAGTTATCAATATGATATTTTTGATTTCGACCTACTGTGAACATAACTTTTACTCGTTACACATCAACTTGAGCTTTTTAAAAATCGTATCGTCGTTCTAAAACCCGTAAATTGGTCGGTATTTTATTCGTTATAGCTCCGTTTTTAATGATTCTTTCGAGGACAATCTCGTATTTGAAAGAGTTCTGATAATTTGATGAGGTATAACAAAAATATAACTTTCTGTCATGATTAGTAACTATTATAAAATAAGTATTTATAAAAGTACAAATTTCGTAAACTTGCGAAATTCATAGACTCGGTTCGTTATTAATGAAAAATTACGATTCTTATCATTTGGAATCCTAACATGTGTATTATTTGATAAAAATACTAACCCATGCTGTTTGAGGATTTTATAAAAATCTTTTTTATAAAAATTTATTACGACTTCATTTATTAACGAAAACATGTTTTTAACTAACTTTTTCAGTTAATTAAATCCGTTAACCAAGTTCTTACGTTTTTTCGAATCGTCCTGAAATGTATTATCTTGTAAAAATAAAAAATAGTATTAAAAATTCGGATTATGGGACAGAATGTTTGTGCTTGTTAGTTAAGTCCTATTTAGAATCTTTTCTTTATACATTTTTTTTTACTTTATTACTTTTGTATTTTTATCCACAAGTCCTCATAATATCTTCAACTTTATACCTCATACATAGTATGATGTGTCCTTTGTCCATAATATTCCTTAAGTGTCCAAGTTAACCAAGGTTAATAATTATGATAATACATAACGATCATTACTTTACTTAAGAATCTCTATATTTACTAGTTTTAAATATTCATTTTACATATAACCAAGTTGTACAAGTGTCATTTCTTTCATAGGACTTTTATTTTAGTGTTATATTAACATGATTAACAGTCCATAATCAATATTAACAATGACTTATGTAATTCTATAAGTTGAAACATAATGATGAAGTTATGAAACCTATTTACTCAAAATCATGTTTACTCCAAAACCAATGAACAAATTTAACCAAAACTTTTAACATGATATATGTAATAACACCACATATATAAAAGTCACCCATATGATCATTTCAAGTGAAAACCTCATTTTCTTGATAAACTCCTAAATGGTGATTTAAGCTAAAAATAGAAATTACACATGCATGAAAACTTATAAAATGAAAGTTACAAGAATATAAAGAGTTCAAGTGGACCTTAAGAAGAATGATGATGATGATGTACAAGTGCTAAACCCTTGTTTAGCCACAAAAACCAAACTTGCACTTTATAAACCCTTAGCTTCCTTAATTAAACCCTAGCTTCCTTTTTCTTGATTATAACTTGGAAATGGTTAACCAATGCTTGCAAATGTCTTAGTACATCTTAGGATATTTTATAATAGAAGTGATAAAGGTATAGAAAAATTTTGTAAGGATTTGTTGGGCGGTGGTAAAATGCCGTAAGCAAATATGGAAGCAAAAGAAGAGTTTTGTGAAAATATATTCTAAGTGTTGGTGATGTATGTGCTTCCTTAATTCAATGTATAAAGTAATAAACTGTTAAACTAGTCCCAAAGAGACATATAGGGGTGTCTCTAGGGATGCCAAGGTCATGGTTTTATTAGTCAAAGGATGGTAAGGGATGGGGTATGTCCTCAAATAGTAAGAACCGCCCATGAAAACATGGAAATTGTGTTATAAACTTGCAATTCCTTGGTCCTTATTCTCGCTCCATATCCCGTTTTTTGATGTATATGTCGATAATATTGACTAAATTTTGGGTATTGGGTATAAACGTGGGTATTTGTTGAAGCGTAGAAAATTTTCGTGTGGTCCGGAGTGCCTAAAACGCAATTTATCGCTAAACTATACACTGTTAACGTATCCTAATAAAAAAAAAAATGAACAAAAGTTTGATAATTATCATAAAACATAATTATATATCCCGTGATTGATGTTACATTTAGTAATTTTTGATGCCCGTTTACATGAACGTAATTTTTTGGCTACGCGGATTTAACTTATCAGTTTACAATTTTAAAGCAAACACGTACAATAATAAAAATAAATAGCACATTTATTGACGTCGCCAAAGACTTGAAAACACAGGGTGTTATAGACTTCCCCGCGTTATACGAGCATGGTCCTCAAGCTTTACAATGCAACACTTGAGACGGTGGGATCTTTGGAGAAGAGGTGTGATATATCTTCTTGAATGTGGCTTCACGCACCCACGTGTACTCAGGACCTCTCTTGGAAGTTCCATCGAACTTTGACCAATGGATCCGACTTCTTCTTCAACCGTTTAAACCTCCTCGGTCCACAAGTTTCTACTGGTTCCTCAACAAATGATCGTTTGTCGTCCAACATTAAGTCTATCCAACGGATCGCTATGGTCGTCGCATGACACTTTTGTCAGATTAGATAGCATGAAATGTATTATGGACTCTGCTTAATTCTTCTGGAAGTTCAAGCTTGTAAGCAACTTCTCCAACCCTTTCTATCACCTTAAAAGGTCCAACGTACCTAGGGTTCAACTTCCCCCGTTTGCCAAAACGTACAACCCCTTTCCAAGGCGAACTAAGCATGACCTGTCCCGCGACTTGAATTCCATATGTTTGCGCTTCAAGTAAGCAAACTCTTCTGTCGTCACGAGCACTTGCATCCATGTTATCTGAATGATTCACTCAGTGGTATTCTTGATCAGTATCTAGGACCGAGTATTTGAGCTTCTCCAACTTCAGTCCAACAAACAGGTGAGCGACACTTCCGACCATAAAGTGCTTCAAATGGTGCGGCCTTGATGCTAGCATGATAGCTATTGTTGTATGAAAACTCGACTAATGGCAAATGGTTAACCCAACCTTTTCCAAAGTCGATCGCACAAGCACGCAGCATATCCTCGAGAGTCTGAATTGTCCTCTCACTTTGCCCGTCTGTTTGTGGATGGTACGCAGTACTCATATCCAAGTTTGTACCCAAAGCATTCTGAAGTGACCTCCAGAAATTTGATGCGAATCTCGGTCACGAAAACGCAATGATTGAGACGGTATCCCAACCTTCGTGACCACTATCCTATTAGTGTACAATCTAGCAAGTTTATCCAAAGGATCGGTCTCTCTCATTGGTGTGAAGATCGCAAGACTGTAGTAAGTCGTCAACGATCACCTCAAACTGTATCCATAGCCTTGAGACGACTTAGGAAGTCTTAGTAAACAAAATCCATGGTGATGTTTGTCCCCCTATCCATATCAGGGATCTTAGGATTGGATACTAAACAATCCTGATGGCCTTAGATGTTCAGCCTTTGCCTTAGACACAGGTCAAGCATTTGTTAACATAATGGCCTATGTCGGCTTTCTTGATGGGCCACCAATACAACTTCTTCAGGTCTTGGTACATTTTGTCAGAACCCGGATGAATAGAGTATTTCGATTTATGGGATTCGTGCATGATCACAGTTCGTAAATCGCCATAACAAGGTAACCAACTCCTGCCATCTAGTGCACAGGTTCCATCCGCACTGATATCCAACTTGTTGTTCTCTAATAGCCTTCTGGAAATTTTGCAATATTCAACTAACATCCCCCAACGTCTTCACTCTTAATGTTCTCGGCCTTCGCGCTTCGGTCTGAGCAATTAAGATCTGCTTGGTAAGATCCAAACTAATAGTCATAACAAGGCTCAACTCTTAGTGGTGGTTCTCGTTCCTTCCTGCATAAAGCATCAGCAACGACATTTGCTTGCCCCGGTGATAACGATTTCGCAATCGTAATCACTTAAGTAACTCTAACCATCGTCGTTTGCCCTCATTTTCAACTCTTTTTGATCTAAAAAGTGTTGCAAATCTCTTGTGATCGGTGAACACCGATACACTTGGATTCCGTATAAATTATGTCTCCAGATCTTAAAGCGAACACCACTGCACCGAGTACTAATCAAGAGGTCGGTAGTTTTTCTCATGAATCTTCAACTGTCGTGATGCATAAGAAATCAATTTTTCTCTCGCATCAAGCTACAGCGCCCAAACCCTCTCGAAGCGTCCATGTATCGATGAAAACTTCGCTTCCCTTCAAGGTAATGCAAGGATGTGCACTGCAACTCAACATTTGCTTTCAAACAGCGCTAAAAGCTGCTTCTTGTTTATCACCCTATTCAAACTTAATCTTCTTCTGGTGCGCTTGTCATGGGTTTGGCGATCTTGGAAAACCCTTCGATAAAATCTACGAAAGTACCCTGCAAAGACCTAAGAATTGACGAATCTCCGTGGTCGCCTTAGAGATGCCCAATCCATAATGGATTCAATCGTTGGCTGGATCCACATGAATTACTTTACAATCGATCACTGACCGAGGAATTGTAACTAGAGAATCACAAAATTCGACCATTTGGAGAACTTAGCATACAACTCCTCGTTCTTCAGCAATTCCAATATTATCTTCAGATGCTTTTCGTGCTCTTGCTTGCTCTTGGAATAGATCAAAATATCATCAATAAAGACAATCACAAATTTATCCAGGTATGGTTTGCAAACCCGATTCATAAGGTCCATGAATACGGCAGGTGCGTTTGTCAAACCAAACGGCATAACTTGAATTGTAATGCTCCAATAAGAGTTCTGAAGGCAGGATCTATCTGAAATAATCATCTTCTCGACCCTACAATTTGGTGATATCCTGATCTTAAGCAATCTTCGAGTAGACACACGACCCCTTAGACTGATCAAATAGGTCCATCCCAAATTTTTCTTGGGAGCGGATAACGGTTCTTCACCGTTAATTTATTCAGTTCCCGGTAATCAATGCACATCCGGAATGAACCGTCCTTCTTCTTGACAAACAAGACCGGAGCTCCCCAAGGTGAGGAACTGGGCCTTATAAAGCCTTTGTCGGATAGCTCCTTTAATTGCTCCGATAGTTCCTTTAACTCCGAAGGCGCCAGTCGATAGGGTGCCCGTGCCACCGGTGCAGCACCAGGTACCAAATCAATTTGGAATTCCACTTGTCGAGTTGGAGGAAGACCCGGCAAGTCTTCAGGAAATACTTCAGGAAAGTCTTGAACGGTGGGTACGTCCTCAAGTCGCTTCTTCTCCGACTTGTCTTCAGTCTCTTTTGTAGTAACTTGTGCCAGAAAGATAGGAAACCCAGAGTCTCCAAGTACATTCTGTTTTTTTAGTGCAAGAAATGATGTTTAATCGTGTCACATTTCCCTGGGTGCTTCCATCACCGTGTATGATCAAGGTTTTATTTTTCCAGGGGATGCGAACAATCTTCTCGGCACACGCAATGACCGCTTGGTGCTTCGCCAACCAATCCATACCGATTATAGCATCAAAACTACCAAGTTCTACCGGCATTAAGTTTATGTTGAATTGGTGGTTTAGGAAGTTTAATGTGCAACCCTTAAGTATAGTGTTTAACCCAATTATCCTCCCGTCAGCTAGTTCGACATCATAATAATGATCTAGGGTAGATGGCGTGATGTCAATTTGGGAGCTAAATGCAGTAGACACAAAACTTCGATCGGCACCCGTATCAAACAAGATATAAGCATAGCGGTTGTTTAGAAGAAACGTACCCGCAACGACGTTGTCTGGATTTGCCCCCGCATTTCCAACCACATACACCTTCGCTGGAGCCCGGTCATTCCCAGCTTGATTACCACGGTTGCCTTTGTTGTTCTTCATTCTTGGACAATCCTTTTTGAAGTGTCCCTGAGCTCCGCACTCAAAACAAGTAGGTTTCTGACCCGATCCGGTGCCCTTTTGGTTGTTAATGTTGTTGGCATTTCCCGTACCCCTACAGTCACGAGCGATGTGACCATACTTGTTGCATTTATAGCACTTTGGAGCACACGGACCGTCATGGTGGTAATTGCATTTTGAGCATAGGGGCCTAGATCCCCCATATGGTTTCTTATCACCCGATCCAGCAGTGTATGGTTTTGCCTGCCGGGGGTGGGTTTTTTTTTGCCTCTTATTTTGTCTGTTGTTGTTTGTTTCTAATTGTTGCGGGAAGTGCTTGTCAAACTTCCTCTTGTTTTAGCTTGTCTTTATGCCATGGTACTTGACTCTCTTGTCATCAGGTTCAGTTCAGTGGCCATTTCAATGGCCTCTTGCATTGTCTTTGGTTTTGAAGCTACGATGTTTCCATGGATCATGTCGGGCAATCCCCCGACATACCTTTCAATTTTGTCTGACTCCTCAGGGAACATCCTCACACAGAGAAGTGCTAGTTCCTGAAAGCGTTGGTTGTATTTGACCACATCAGTACCTATTACCTTCAAGTTCCACAACTCAGCTTCTAGCTTCTTCATTTCATTTCGTGGGCAATACTTATCAGTCATCTTTTTCTTCAGATTCACCCAAGTCATTGAATAAGCAACATCATGAGTAACAGTCATAACATGGGTATTCCACCATGTCAAGGCACCTGCTAACAGAGTACAGGTAGCAAATTTGATCTGATTTTCCGCCGAGCAATTGCTTATTCGAAAGACAGTCTCCATTCTTTCAAACCATTGGGTTAACTCAACCACTCCCTCGGTGCCCTTGAAATACAGAGGTTTGCACTTCATGAAATCCTGGTAAGTGCACTCTCGAGCAACGCGTTCAGATCCCCTGACACCCGTTCCCGAAGAATGGCTATCAGTGCCATTCCTGGTTGCGTCACGTGCGGCCAAAACGGCACTGACACCTTGATCAATCATAGCTTGGAGTTGGGCATTAGTGACCGTAGTGGTTGTGGTTGCTGTTGGGGCTGGTGTTGTTGTGACCGGTGTTGACCTTGTGGCTCTTTTTGGTGCCATTTTCTTTAATCACAAGAAAATACAATATCCGTTAGATTTCATAAAATCATAACCATGACATGACATATCCATGATAAATAAAGTGAGATCACATCACACAGTGAAATGTACAATTGAATTGTAATTAACAATGATATAACCAAATCGACATTCATTCATCACAAATTCGATTATAAACATGACATAATACCACCATTCCATATATAACTGGAAAACATACATGATTGGTTCTTGATACAAAATGATCATAATGTTAGGTTACAACAAAAGAAAACATAATAACCCTAAGCCTTACTAGCCGGGATTCACCCCGTAATACATAGTAGGCTAAATACAAAACGACCAGCCATAACAAAGTCTAATCTAAGTACTGCTACCAGCCTCCTCTGGCAGCTCTGGCTGTGTAGGACCCCCAGCGGGTCCCTGCTGTCCCTGTAATGTAGTAACCTGCCCCTGTAATGTCATCTCCTGTCCCTGTAAAGCTGTCACCTGCCCCTGTAGTGTAGTGACCAGTCCCTGAAGTGGAATTATCTCTCTCTGTAGTGTCTGCATAACAGTCAATGTCTGAATAATCTGCTGCTGTCGAGTACGATCAGCAGCTCTCAACTCTCTCATCTCCTCACGCCTCCCGCGGTCTGTCTCTAGCAAATCTGAAATCGCTCTCTGTCTCCTGTGGTCCGCGAGACTGTTAACTCCTGTGAATCTCTGTCATCTGTGCAAGAACTATGGTGCTAGGACATAACCTCTCCATGAGCAAGATCGCTCGCATCCATCGCTCGTCCCCAAGCCTCTCTAGACATCCCAGCCTCGGTCTCCATGAGATGACGTGTATGTGCATGAGTACGTCTATCTCTAAACAACATATTGACCCGACCGGCCAATAGCTGTCTCTGTCCCTGCTCATCATCTAACCTCGTGTAGATCTCATCTGTATCTCGCCTAACCATAGACTCAAACTCTCTCATGTGTGCACCCAACTCTGTATCAGTACTAACTGGAGCTCCCTGTAAGGTCTCAACAATCTCATCCCATGAATCCGTGATCCCATATCCAACATATCTCTCTGGGTCACGCCTGATCTGTCTGTCCATAGTGGCAACAAAGCCGTAATCTGCCCTAAGACCTCCAGCTGGTCTAGCAGCAGCAGCGGCGGAGCTCTCTCCTACCTCATACCTGGGACCCAGAGCGATACCTAACCCCATCCGAGGTGGTAGGTTAACCTCGGGTCTGTCCTCTCTATGACTGTCAGAGGGTAGTAATAGTGGTGGGAATGAAGTAGGAGCTGATGTAGGCAAGGGTGGTGGTGCATCTGGTCTGGTGGGGGAGAGTATGAAGGGTGGTGGTAATGGTAGAGAATGGGAAGTAGCTGCAGCCTCAGCTCTCATCCGAATCGTGGCAGCTCGATAGCCCAATGATCGAATAGGACTAGGAGGTGGTGCTGTCAATACAGGTGAGGGTGGTGATAGTGGGAAAGCATCGTGGGGTGTGTGATGAAGAACCATGGAGATATGGTGATGCCGTGGGAAGATAGGCAAATAATCTAGCAACCTCAGAATCAGACCAGGCAACAGGTACAGGTAGTGGGCTTTCTGGAATAGAAAATCCTAGCTACATACGATATTGCAAGGGTGATGTGGTTGGTGTGGCCGCAGACCATCAGTCACAAATTTGCTCAGTCTCCCTCTGCAGACGGGGCAGTAGCTGGTAAAGCAACAACTACAGGGTAGGCAGGAGCTGAGTGCTCCTCCTCCGCCTCCTCGTCAATCTCAACATCCATCTCATCCTCCTCATCCTCCTCATCGGCATCGATGTCCATATCAGCATCCTCATCCTCCTCAATGTCCATCTCATCATCTCCGTCATCTCCTCCGTCAGCAGGATAGTCGATAGGATCCTCCTCAGGGTCCTCATCGTCATCCTCCTCCGGATCTGCCTCAGGATCTGACTCCGAAACATAATCAGGTGAATGTGCCATAGGTGAGGCGTCCTCAGCATACGGCTGGTCCTCAGCAACGATCTCGTCATCAGCATGCTCTGGACCTGGAACATAGTCAGGTGAGGGTGGTGCCTGCTCAGGCTCCTCCGGGCCAGGCACATAATCTGGAGAGGGTGGTGCCTGATGAGCGGCCTCTACGTACGGGTCCTCTGGCATGAAAGGTAACTCAAGTAACTCGTGATCATCGGCTCGTGGTGATCCGATGTCTGATAGATCCTCAAATGGGCTGGAAACCTCCGTGTATGTAACCCCCGATTCATCCGAATCTGACATGACTGAATCTGAAAATTCAAAATAGCTTATATTAGTATTTAATATAAGACTCTTATAGTAATATACATTTATATCATAACATGTATATTAAATATGAATGCATCTAGTCCAACCAACTAATGCAACAAGTAGTGTATGCATGAATGTATGCACATATGTATGTCCCGTGTAAATCCCTTTGTTATAAAAACAACTCTTGAAAATGGTTATAGTCCAGCAAAAACAATTGGACCTGGTTTCTTCTATAACCCTTGCATCTTGATTACCAATCTGTTCACCCCCAAATGGTCGGCCAAAGCGAAATATAGGGTCCGGGGCATGTTACTTCATAATCAACAACACAAGATATATCTAGAACGACCAAAAAGTCTTTGATAACGATACATTGAATTTAAGAAAGTAATTGTTACGATAAGCCCGTAGCTTAACTTGTTCACATTAAACAAACCAAAATACAAAGATTTCCATCAGCCCATAATAGATAACAAAATGAAATGCGACAAAATCTTTAATGCAAGACATCCAAATCCAAAACCACCATGTCCATCACACCTTGTGCTTATTGATCCCCTGAAAATAAACATTGCGTTCAAATGTCAACAATAGTTGGTGAATTCATAGTTTTGATAATCATATATTGTAGGACCACAAGATTTCCCAAGTGTATGGATAATGCAACAGATGCAGATATCATAAAATGCAATTACGTTGCTCCTAAAAGCTCATGACACTTGAAGCTTGACGTGTATGGATGAACCAAATTAATGGCCTACATTTGCCCGTGAGATGTTCTATAACCCCGCAACATCCTATAATCGACAGTATAAGAACATTCGTTTGTCTAGTGATAGCTAATCACCCAAATGGGGTTTGTCAAACCCAATTGATCTATGAAGTAACATGCCCCGGACCCTTATTCCGCTGCGACCTAATTTGGGGGTGTTACAGCAACTCCTGCCATTTAGGCGTAGGGTTCCATCCGTACGAGGTTCTAACTTTTCCGTTCTAATTGCCTCTGGATATTTAGCATTTTCAATCAGCATACCTCCAACAAATCCTCCACTCTGATGTTTTTCTGGTTTCGTCTCTTCTGTGTATCAGTCTGAGCATTCAAGTATTTGCTTAGGAAAGATCCAACTAATAATCATGAAGACTAAAGGCTTTGAACTCTTAAACGGTGGTTCCCGTTATTTCCTGCACAAAGCATCACAACGACATTTGCCTTCCCCTGGGTGATAACGAATAACCGCAATCGTAATCACTAAGCAACTCTAACCATCGGCGTTGGCTCATGGTTCAATCTTACTGATTAAGAAATATGCATAAACTCTTATGATCGTGAACATAACCTTACACTTGGTACCATACAATAGTGCCTCAAAAATCTTCAGAGCGACACTACTGCTCTAAGTTCCAGATCATGAAGTAGTATAGTTTTTTCTCATGATCTTTAACTGGCTGAAGCATAAGAAATAACCTTTCCTATTGCATCAACACACAAGATAAGCCCCAAACCTTCTTTGAAGCAATCGCTATATACGTAAAATCTTCCACTTCCTTCGGGTAAGACCAGAATTGGTGCACTACACAACTTTCGGCTTTCAATAACTAAATGCTGCTTCTTATTTGTCACCACCACTCTATATTACAATTATACGTTGGTACACTGCGTCCTCATCTAACTTGACCTTCTTTTGAGTTAAGCTTAGGTCATTGGTTTTGGGGATCCTTGAAAAACCCTTCAATGAATCGGTCGATAATACCCAGCAAGTACCTTAAAAAACTAACGAATCCCGTTAAGGGTCTTAGGAGATGCCCATTCTTTAACGGATCGATCTTGGTTGGATCCACATGGATGCCTTTATTATCAATCATCACGTGACCGAGGAACTGTACATGGGGAATCCAAAATATCACACTGGAAAATTTTGCATACAACTCGCTCTATCCTTTCAACAATACCAATATTCTCTTCAAGATGCTCTTTGTGCGCTTGCTTGCTCTTGGGAATAGATCAAAATATCCACCAATAAGAAAGACAATTAACGAATTTGTCCAGATAAGGTTTTGCACACATCGGCTTCATGAGGTCCATAAACACAGTAGGTACGTTGGTCAAACCAAACGGCATAACTTGGAATTCATAATGTCTATATCGAGTTCTGAAGGCAGTCTTCGAGATGTCTTCCTCTCGAACCCTTAATTGGTGATAACCTGACCTTAGGTCGATCTTTGAGTAAACACCGAACTCCTTGAAGTTTTTATCAAATAAGTCATCAATTCTCGATAGCGGATAACGGTTCTTCACCGTTAGTTTGTTTAGTTCCTGATAATCTATGCACATTCGTAACGATCCATCTTTCTTCTTGACGAATAGAACTGGAGCTCCCCATGGCGACGAACTAGGTCTTATAAAGCCTTTGTCGGAAAGCTCTTATAGTTGATCCGCCAATTCTTTCATTTCTGGGGGCCAATCGATAAGGTGCCCGTGCTACAAGTGCAGCACCAGGTACTAGATCGATGTGAAATTCTACTTGTCTGGTAGGTGGAAGGCCTGGCAAGTCCTCGGGAAATACTTCAGGAAAAATTTTGATGATCGGTACATCTTGCAGTTGCTTCTTCTTCGACTTGCCTCCAGTCTCCTTGATGGTAATATGTGCCAAAAAGATTGACATCCTGAAGCAGATACTTTGGGCCTGGGGCAACGAGATATGTTTTAATCGAGTCACCGCATTTATTTCTACATCTTCTGTCTCCATGAAAAACTATAAGATTTCGCTCCCAAAGGGAATACGAACGATCTTCTTAGCACAGTCAATAACGGCCTGGTATTTCGTCAACCAGTCCATGCCAATTATGACGTCATAAAGTAACCACATTTATACAAGCATTAGGTCAACGTAAACGGATGTGATTATTAAAATTTAACGGCAACCCAGTAATAACCTGTATTTACCCAAATTATTCTACCATCAGCTAATTCAACATTATAACCATGATCTAATGTAGTGGGCTATATTAATCACAAAGTACTAAATTAAAGTAGACAACGAATACTCTCTTATCTGACCAGTAAATCAAATAAAATGGAAGCACAAACGGATTGTTTTATGAGAAACATACCCGTCACAACGTTTTGTTTCTTGTAGTTTTTGCCCTACAACTTTCTACCCTTCTGCATAAGCCCTGGCTACAGCGTTACCATTTCCCTGATTCTTGTTCTTCCACTGGGGGCAATCCTTCCTGAAGTGGCCTGGAGCCCCGCACTCAAAGCAAGCGATGGCATTGGTATTTGCCCCTTGGGCTCTTGGGTTGTTGTTGTTACGGTTGTTGGTGTTATTGTTGTAGCGGTTGTTATTGTTATTTGTGTATTGCAGTTGTTTATGTTTGTAGTTGCTGAGGCCGGCTCCTACAACAGTCCTTGGCCAGGGGGCCAGCTTCTTGCAGTTTGGGTGCATGTGGTATACAAGGACCGAATGGTTGAAGAGTACACTTAGGACATCGAGGTTTAGTCCCTTCATACGGTTTCTTGTCACTGTTCCCGGCAGCATAAGCCCTGCCTGTGTTTTGCCTTTTATTCTACTGGTGGGTTTGGTTATTTCGAGGAGTGTCTTTAATCTTCCTCTTGTTTTCTGCCTGTCTCTCAGCAAAAGTGATATTTCTCCTATCCATTAATTCAGTTGCCATCTCAATAGGCCTCTTGTCTATTGTTATTTGCAGGCTTCGATGCCACAACACTTGAGTAAATCAGGTCGGGCATCCCACCAACATATCTTTTAATTTTATCAATTCTTTCAGGGAACATCCTGTCAGCAACATCGGCAATGCTACTCCTGGAATCGTTGGTTTTGAAGCCAGCCACATCGGTGCCTTTTACTTTTCAGGTTTCCACAACTCTGCTTAATCTTCTTGATTTCAATTCCACGGACAATATTTAGAGTCGTCATCTTATTTTTCCACCAGTCGCGACCACGTCATTGCATATGCAACCTCATTAGTTCAACTGTCCTAGCATGTGAGTTCCACCATGTTAGAGCAAGTTTCCATCAGAGTGTAATGGCAAACTTCACATTGATTCTACACGGTGCAGGTACTATATGAAACACGGTTTCCATCCCTCTTCAAACCATTGGGTCAAGTCGACCACTCCTTCCTGTACCCCTAAGAAAAAGGGTTGAAACCCCCTTGAAGAATAAGGGTTGACATTTCATGAAGTCTTGATAAGTGCACTCCCGAACGGTGCGTTCATTCCTCCTTGCACCTGTTCCCGAGGTATGGCTCTCATCGCCATTTCGGGTTGTAGCACGTGCTGCCAAAACAGCAGTGACACCCTCGTCGATCATGGCCTGCAGTTGGGCATTGGTGACCGAAGTGGTGGTAGTAGGGTCTGTGACAGGTGGGGGAGTTGTGGTGACTGGTGGGGGATTTGCGGTGACTGGCCTTGACCTCGTGGTTCTTGTGGGCCTTCCTCTTGGTGCCATTTTCTTAAATCACAAGAAAACATAATACCCGTTAGATTTCAAAAATCTTAACCATAGCTCGACGTATACATAATAAATAAAACGAGATCACAACACATGGTGAAATACACAACAGTATATTAACAAATCGACATTCATTCACAATAAATTCGATTTCATATAAAACATAATCCAACCTTTTCATATATAACTTGGAAAATAATACATGATTGGTTTAAATACAAACGATCACCACACCTAGGTTACAAGACAAAATAACCTAAAGCCATACTAGCCGAGATATACTCGTAATACTTAGTAGGCTGTACAAAGTAGCCGATATATGAACAAAAAGATCTAAACAGAGTAGCTAGACAAAACAAAAGATCTATACAGGATAGCTAACCAAAACTAAAGATCTATACCGTCTGCTAGCTGGGAGTAACCCATAAAACTTAACAGATTGTATAGTAGATACAATCATAACCAAAGTCTAGGAACTGCTACCAGTGTCCTCCAATGTATCAATGCATGCTCCAGCCTCTAGGGCCTGGGTACGCATGATATGCTGAACAGCAAGATCATCTGCAGCCTGACGCTGCCACTCGTGGCGATGCACCTCAGTCTCTAATACTGCAACTCGCGCCTCTAATGTCCTGCAGTGAGCCTCAGAACTAGCCAAGGCCTGTCGGGTCTCCGTACCCTCTTGCTCATAAGCAAGTCTCTCTCTCCTCAATATCTCGATCTCAGCTCTCACAGCTGCACGATCCTCCTGGGCATCGTGATGTCGTGTACAAAACTCTGAACTCTCTCTAGTGCAGACATCTACCTGATAAGTAATCCTCCTGTTGACCAACTCTAGGGCGGTCATCATCCTCCTCTCAGTATCTAGGAGTCTAGTCTCTATAGTGGGTCCTGGCTGTCTCGCAGCAGCAGCAGCAGAACTCTCTCCAACCTCACACCCAGGTCTAGGAGTGGTAAGTAGTAGTCTCTTCTGAGGTGGTGTGTTAGCCTCAGGAATATCAGCTCTACGGCTAGTAGATGGTGCAGGTGGAGGGGTAGGCAATACTGGTGGAGTCCCTGATGGGTGTAGTGAATGATAGTAGGCTGATGCTACACCTCTCATCATAGTCTCGAGTGCTCTAGGACTAAGAGGTCGAATACGTGGAGCCAAAAAGGATGGTGATAATGGAGGTATAGGTGCCTCATCCTCGGCTGGCACTAAATCCTCAAGATGGTCAGGTTTAGGAATGTACACTGGTATATGGTCCTCAGGTACATACTCTGGATGTCGTGGTGCCTGCTCGAACAACTGTTGGGCAGCCTCCTCGTAAGGATCCTCAGATGGAATACTCCAAGATCGTGCCTCAGAGTGAACAGACGTATAAGTAACGACGGAATCGGCTGACATGACTGCTGTGACCAGCAGAAATAACTTATATAAGTATATTAATATAAGACTATTATAATATACATTTATAATCATAACATGTATATCAATTATGAATGCATCTAGTCCAACTAACTAATGCAACAAGTAGTGTATGCATGAATGTATGCACATATGTATGTCCATGTAAACACGTTGTATGAAATTCAATGTTTGAAAACGTTTATAGGTCAGCAAATACATTTGACTGGTTCTCTATAACCTTGGCTCTTGATACCCAATCTGTAAAACACACACCCCAAATTGGGTCGCTGCAGGACAATGGGTCCGGGGGCGTGAATATCTTCTTAGTTCAATAACACAAGTTATATATTAGAACGACCAAAAAAGTCGTTTGAAAAGGATACATGGATTTTAACAAAGTTAAATGTACATTAAGCCCGAGCTTAATCTTGTTCCCACTAAATCAAATACAAGATTTTTCAGCCCTAAATTGAAATGCGACAAAATCTTTAATGCATGACATCCAATTTCAAAACCACCAATGTATCCATCGCACCTCGTGCTTATTGATCCCCTGAAAAACATTACTTTAAAACATCAACAATAATGTTGGTGAATTCATAGGTTTGACAAATCATATATTGTAGGACCACAAGATCTCCCGTATGATAATGCAACAAATGCAGACATCATATAAATGTAATTACGTTGCTCTAAGCTCATGACACTGAAGCTTGACGTATGTGAGTACCAAATTAATGGCCTCCATTGCCCGTGAGTGATGTTCTAACCCGCAACATCCTATATTCGACATGGTATACGTTCGTTGTTCAGTGATAGCTAATCACCCGAACGGGGTTGTCAAAACCCAATAGATCTATTCATAACATTCGCGCTCGTATTTAACAGTTCATGTTTAATGGCTCAGATTGGGTTATCGCTACTTAGGCAACATGTTAATCATATATATTAAACTTATCCACTTGTGTCCAGTAAGTAAACATTGCACTGTTTTTCACCCCAAAAACTTTGTAAAACAAAAGCATGTAAAACGTGGGGCTATGAACTCACCTTGAGTTCTGATAATCCAAATATCGCAGATATTGCGTCACGTAAAAGATCGAATGCAACCTAAATTATCATAGGTCGTATAAGTACCGAGTACTTTAATTGATAACATTGAATGTAATCCTATAGATTATATCGTACTATCGTTCGGGCTATCATAATTAAAGAGGTCATGACATGACGTTCGAGGAGTTAGGACACTTTAAATCGTAAATCCAACAACTCGTCGAAACGCCATCCGAAGAGGCCTCATTATGAAACTCCCTAGTAATATAGTTACTTTGATACCACATAATATTCTATATAGCTTAATCACCAACTAATGGTTTTGGTAAAATTGTGTTTAATAAGTTAAAACGTTTATAATTACCGTTTTAGCAAAACTGGCGTAACTTTCGCGTTTTAAAAAAGATTCTCGTGTTTCTTATGTCCATCTTTTCGTATCAAGACGAGTTATCATAAATTGACATTTTCGAATTTCGGACCTACTGGTGAACAGTAAAAATTACTGTTCACATCAGACCTTATATATATAAAATTAGTTTTTATAAAAGTACTTAATTTGCCGTAAACTTGCGAAATTCATAATTCGCATTCCGTTATTAATTGAAAAATTACGATTCCTTATCATATGGAATCCAAAAAATATGTATTATTTTTGTTTAAAAATATCAACTTGCTGTTCGAATATAAATTTTTTATAAAAATGATATTTTATAAACATCCGTTTAATAGCGTATAACTTGTTTTTACCGTAACTTTCTCGTTATTAATCCGTTTAACAAGTTTCTTACCTTTTCGGAATCGTCGTGAAATGTATTTTCTTATAAAAATATATTATAAGTATATTTTTATATGATTTTGGACAGAATGTTTGATTGAGTTTGTTAAGTCCATATATATCCTTGTTTTCATACTTTTTCACTTTTATAAACTACCACAAGTCTTATATTTCATATATGTCATATGTGTTACATAATATAAGAGTCCATGGTTCCATAATTGTCCTCATATGTCCAAATTTACCAAGTCCATATTATACTTTTAACCTTTAACTTTCATAAATAACCTTTTTATCACAAGTTTATACTTAGTCACTTTTACATATAAACCATAAGTGTACAAGTGTATTTCTTCCAACATGACTTTATTTTAGTGTTCTAATAACATGATTAAAAGTCCATAATCAACATTAACATGTCATTTACCATCCATTTACTTGAAACATATTATATGAAATTTGTAAACCCTAATTAATACATAATCATTTTCATACTTAACCAAGAGTGTAAATCACTTATGTTTCCATTTTAACATGATGTCATTAACATCATAAGATATATAAAAGTGTACAATATGATGATAACAAGTAAAAACTTCTTTTTACATGTTAATAATCCTAAATGGTGATTTAAGCTATAAAGAATTAACATATGTATATTAATGAAAATTGTAAGAACATAAAGAGTTCAAGATGACCTTATGGTGTATAAAGATGATGATAAACAAATACTAAACCCGTGTTTAGCCTTAAAATCCAAACTTGCACAAAGAAAACTCTTGTTTTCTTCAATAAAATCCCTAGCTTCCTTTTCTTGATTATTACTTGTAAATGGTGATTCAATGGTTGGAAACACCTTAGAACATCTTAGGATGGATGTGTATAGAAGTGTATAGGTTGTATAAAATTTAGTATGGGTTTGTTATAAAGGGGTGCTTGTGCCGTAGCATATAGAGAGCCAAAAGGGGGAGATTTTGTAATTTTTGGTAAGTGTTTATGCATGTGTATGTTATTTCTTTCTTTGTTACTTGCATTATATGTGTTCAAAGGGTCAAAAGTATGCATAGTGGTCCCTAAGACATACCTCATGGTCTTAAGGAAAGACTAATCATGGTCAAGGGGAACATAACCTAGCTAGGCTTTAATGAGTCAAGGATGTACAAAACCAATTTGCATAATTTCTTTGTATATATTACAAAAATTTCGGCATATGTATGATAATTATGATATATTTTTGTAACTTTTATGTATTGGGTATAAATGTGGGTATTTGTTGAAGCGTAGAAAAGTTTTGGTGGTTCCGGGAGTGCCTAAAACGCATTTATCGCGAAAGTATCACTTTTACGTATCCGATAAAAATAAAATGAACAAAGTTAATAATTATTCTCAAAATAATTATATAACCCTTGCTTGATGTAAACATTTAATTGTTTGATGCCCGTTTACATTGAACGCTAATTTTTTTAGCTTACGCGATTTTACTTACTACATGAAATTAAAAGCAAACGCGTACAATACTAAAAATAAATATTAGGTTTATCGACGTCGTCAATGACTTGAAAACACAGGGTGTTATATTGGAACAGTCTTTGACTTGAATGAACTTCGTTTTGCTTTACTCACTTCACAAGAGGAACATAGTTGATTCCTACATACACAGTTATTGATAAACCAATCACAACATCCTTCTTTGAAAGCAGGTTGGATGTAGTCGAAGTTGAGAATTAAAATTCTTCGATGCATAACCATTGCATGAGTTGGTGATGCTTATAGCCAAGAGGACAGATTGGAGTTGATGAAGTTGTTTCTTGAAGAGAAATTGTATAGAGATCAGTTCCACGATTACCAGTTAGTAAGTCGTTTCCCTAAAGATCTCTAACAAAACACGTAGATTTCCGAAATGCAACCTCCAAATCCGCATCACAGAATTGACCAACCGAGAAAAGATTATGATTGAGACCTTCGACGTAGTAAACCCTGTTGATCGTAATATTTCCTTGAACCAAATCTCCATAACCAAGAATTAGAGCAAATTGATCATTGCCAAAATGAACGGTACCCAAATATTTTTCAACAAAATTGCACAACAGTGATAGATTGCCCGTCATGTGCTTTGTGCATCCCGAGTCAACAATGAATAGGATGAGTTGTACAATCTGCAAGAGAATTAGAGGACGATGGAATACATGACAAATTAGATCCTAAAGTGTTTGTGAGTTTTAAGACATTAGTTATCCTAGATACATTATCTATGACAAAACTAATTGTCTTAGTCACACCTTCATTCCTAACTTTAGGTACTCATTTCCTTTTTGTCTTAAGAACCCATGTATATGCTAATGGGCATTGTTGTGCTATCCATCATTTCCACGCCTTACTAGTTCTCTTATATAGCATCCTATAGTAACTCTTAGAATTTGTGATAGTGGATTCTGATGCAACTATTTTCTTATGGGATGTTGCAACAGATTTATTCGCTTGACTTTTGGGCTTTCTAGTACTAATAGGCACTACATTAGGCTTCTTAGTTCTAGCATTCACGTCATTTAAAAACTTAGAAACACAAGCATCATGATTCAAATTAAACACACATTTTCCATAAGTAGCATAAACAACATTAACATTCGAAGTTCTAGAATTTAAATTGTCATTAAACGCAGTTACAGACTTTGTTTGATTAGAATTACGAGAAATCCTAGGGTGGTCTTCTACTTCAG
Organism: Tanacetum coccineum; assembly: GCA_026074375.1. NCBI lineage: Eukaryota > Viridiplantae > Streptophyta > Magnoliopsida > Asterales > Asteraceae > Tanacetum > Tanacetum coccineum. The sequence goes on from BQNB010001110.1 coordinate 96,466, forward strand.
TCTTCTTAAACTTCACTTGACTAGTGTTTGGCAGGACCTTATCTTTCATTTGATTGCTCCTAGGCTGTGGTCTGCTAACATTAGTTCTGTGAGCTACTCCTGTCGATGTAGACACGCGAGGATTAGTATTCCTAGAAGTCTGAGTCAACTGTGGTGCTCTAGTTTGTGTTGTACTACTTGCAATTCGATACATGTCTTGTTTAATCACATTTGTGTTTCTTACAGCTTGCGTTACTGTTTGGGGTAAATTCTGTGGAGTGACTGGTTTTGATAAACCCTCTGACTCATTAGTTTTTGAAATCGACTTTTTCTTTGCAAAATTTGTTCTCTCAAGAGAGTCTAAAAAAGGAGCCGGTTTTCCTAAAACTGATGGTTTTGGAATCCTTTGAGCATTTGGTTGTCGAACAACAGATGGTTTATCAAACTTAGTGTCCACAGATTTTCCTTTGCATTTTTCAATGAGTTTCTTTAACTCACTTATTGCAATGTTCTTGTCTTGCAGTTGAGCTTTCAAATCTTGTATTTCAAAATATTGTTCACGTTCTTTTCGAAATACATTTGACGCCTTTTCTTTGTTTGCAAATGTGTCATTTTTTAGTTGTTCTTATACATCTTGTAAGCGCGATTTCAAGAGAAATTGAGTGTTTTTCTAATTTAGCAAAACTCTGTAAAAGCTTAGTGTAAATCTCTTTACTTACAAATTCAGTTTGTTCAGAAAGCTTTTGTGCAAGACAGTCACATTCCCTGACTTTATGAAGATATAAGCATTGTAATTCAGTGATCTCATCTAAATCAGATGAAGATTGCAAATAAGAACACATAACATCTTTAGACACACATTCTTGCAAAAGCATATCATACATGTTGGAAAACTTTTGCACTTATCAGATTCTCAAGTTCATCAAGTTCATCTTCAAGAGATTCAACGTACTTTAAATCTGCATGCATTTCTTGCTTAAGTTCATGTACAAATGCGAAACTATCATTCTGAGTCTTAAGGGCAAGGGGCATCAAACATGTCTTAACTAGGATTTCCATATCTTGCGCAGTTGGGTTACGAAGATAAAGAAGGTCGTTTGAATGTTTTACCCATGCTTGATTGACAATTTCTTTTAGATGATTAATGTTATTTGTCTGACATTATATGCTTGTCTACTTTTGCTTATTGTTTTAGGACACTGGTAAGAAAACATTTATTTTTGAAAATATTTGGCTTGTTTTCACAAATGATTTTCATACACATTTTTCACTCTTTATTTCGTTTGCCTGTGTGCGAACTGAATTTCATAAAGCTGGGTTGGGGGTTTAAAAATTTCATAAAGACTATTTAACTTTGTATAGTCAAAAGGTTTCACTAAGTCTTTATTCAATTTTGATTGACTCTCGTTATCAAGAGTCAGAGTCTCTTCCCGATCGGGGAGGATGAGGTCTTTTGTTTGCAGTATCAGATTGGTCATGTGGGATCTCCATACAAAACATGGTATCTCAATTTTGAGCCTTTTTTGAACCGGGTACTTGGATTGGCAAAAGGTTAGGTCTTCCATAAAGTAGGGCATTTGGGTGCTAACTTATGAATGGTTTAGATTGACTGACTCCGTTTATAAAACAATTTCATTCAAAAACTTTAACTGGTTTTCCTATTGAAATCATTTTGTCAATATCTTTTTTCTTCCTTAAGCTCAAATCCGTTATATTACCTTTGTTTTCTCCTTGGACAAGCACTTGTAATGTGACTTGGTTTTTAAAAGACCTTGTTTGACCTAACTCATCTTGTTTCTCTTCTGTGAACAGAAATTTCATAGGCTTCAATTTTTTCTAAAACCTTCATTTTATGTCAATTTCTTTGTGAGCTAATATGTCCATTAGAGCTTCATTTATCTTATGTTCACGTTTGTATAGTCAACTGTTCGATAATTTATAGCCTTGACCTCTCCAAAAATCAGTTGTTTATTTTAAAGTGCAATAAGCAACTATCACGGAAATTCTATTAGATTCCCCTTTTAGGAGTTTCTACTAGTTTCCGCAAAAGAATAGATTTGCACTCAGGTTAACTCTTGACGTCAATGTTGCATTTGCTTTCTTTAATTGCATTTGAATTCTTTTTATTTCATCGACATCAAGTTTTAAAATTAGCAATTAAATTAGCAAGTGCAACACACTCATCATCACATCTACATCATTTTGGTCATCCTAAATATCATTACACACATATCTGGTGAGGTTAGGAGTGGACATTACTTTCATCCGTTCCATGCACATGTGTTACTAATGGATTCAGATTGCTCAAAATGTTGTATGTCATTGGCAAACACATTATCGTCAGTATCGTATTGTGCCCAACGATTCCAATGGCCTCAGAATCTGTTCTCATGAAATCTGCTTAGGAACCTCCCTGGTTCTTTGCCATGTAGCTGTAATGTGCTTCCACTCTTGGTCATCTTCTATTCATACGTGTCTGCTAAGACGTCAGTTGCTTTGCTTGAAGTTTTGACCACCTTTCTCAGCTTGTTTACACAAAGCAACATCTTTTCCTTTGGGATTACGTAGAGTCTTTTAACCGTTTGGCTTTCTGCATTCCTTAGCATAATGACCAAATTCCTTGCAGTTAAAACATTGTATCCCAGACTGTTGCACTACTTGACCACCTACAGTTTCTCCTGAGCACCAACAAATTCACTACCCTTGGATTCCCAAAACTGTCCAGGTCGGATTGTCATCTTATAACCTTGGAGTAGTATCCACCATTCTTGTTTCTGGTGTTTGAGGAGTTTCTGAGGTTTGTTGGTTGGTTAGGTTTGTAGTGTTTTTAGAGTACTTTGCAATGAGAAGCCCAAATTTTTCTTGCAATGTCTTTATCCTTCTGAGCTTGTTCAGGATCACTGTCTTCTTCAGAAGCTGACTCAGATGGTGGTTGTGATTTTTTTGGTGATTTGGTTTGGCTGATCTCTTTTGCCTTTGTATCTTGTAGTTGCATAGATTGGTTGGAAGGTTTAAAGCTTTTGATGTTGGGTTTGCATATGATTTGTGAGGTTTTGATGTTTGATAAATAAGGGTTTCTTGAAGTCTGTTTTGTGCAGAAAGTAGCATCTAGTGCTAATGGGTTAGCATTCTTGGCCATTCTTTCAGCACGGAGTTCATTAACTTCCTTTTGGTATTGTTTCAGAATGTCAAAGAGCTTATGGTATGAAACTTCATCCAACTTGTGTTGTTGCTTCACAATTGTGACAAATCTTGAACATTCTGGTTGTTGAGTTGTTGAAGAAAAGAAGAGAAAATTGAACATTGACTCTGCATCGTTACCTCTAGCAACTAGTCAAAGTGTTCTGATCATTTCATTATCATTTGGTAAATCTTGTGTAGTAAGACTCAATTGTTTCTCCATCGTTGGACGAGATGAATTGACCAAAATCCCAAAATAGGTTTGTCTTGACTCTTGAATGTGGAGGTAATTCACCTTAGTTTGTTGCATTTCGATGGGGTTCTCACATTTCTTGAGCTGTTGACATTGCATCCAACAGTTGAGTTTATTTTATCTCCAATTCCAGTCAATATAAAGAATCGCTTCATTTTCTGATTCAACAAAATGAGCTTTGTTCTCAGGAAGGAGTCATATTTGTTTACAGTCTCGACTGTTGTTTGTTCAGGAACTGCTTGGAGAATCCTTTATATGCTGGAGGATAAGCTGGTGTTGTCACAATCGTTGGAGTGGTAAGGACATTTAAGATATGATTCCGTTAGGATCACCTTTGGTCTCTGTATCAAATTTTTCGTAAAGAAACCGTGATCGCCTTGTGCATATCGTCCATTGTTGCAAGCATTGGTGGACGATTCCTTTGAACCCTGCTTGCCTTATGTTGTTATGCATTTGACTGTCGGTGGTGGAACTGGTTGTGCGAATGTTACAATTGGGAGTTGTCATGATGATCATTGATGAATTATGAAGTGTAAAATGGTGGAAGGATCTTAAGCTGTTTGATTGGATTATGGTTTTAAATTGAAAGTAATTAATTTCCACAGGGATTTTATAAGTCACTAATATTTAAACCAGACAAGAAATTGAGTTCTTTCGCGGGATTTTACAAAATCGAGAGAAAACCGTGAAAAGTTAATTTTTGTTGTTAAAGTTTGTTGATTATGTTCTTGTAGTCCGAATTAAAGTCCAAAGTCCTCGTATTTAGTCCATGAAGTTTATTTGTCTTGATGTGATTTTTTGATTAAATGGTGATTAATATATATCCCTAAATTAGGGTTTCAAAACATGGGTTTTCAATGGACAAAACGCAATGACTTTAGTCAAAACGCAACTATCTTTGAACAAAACGCAGTCACTTTTCTTAAGCAAAACGCAACGTCTTCTATGATCAAAACGCAGTGACTTCGAGCAAAACGCAGTGTCTTCTAGCAAAACGCAATGTTCTTTGAGCAAAACGCAGTCTGTCTTGGACACAAAACGCAATGTATAAAAAAATTGGGCAGAGTAACGTTTAGTCAAAACGCAATGATGGTCTTCGATGAGCAAAACGCAACCTGTGGAGACAAACACACAAAAAAATATCAAATCGCAGTTACTTGAGAACCAAAACGCAACTACTTGAGAACAAAACGCAGCGACTTGAATCAAAACGCAACTACTTGAGAACAAAACGCAGCGACTTGAATCAAAACGCAATGTCTTCCAATCAAAACGCAACCAGTACAAATGTCACTTTCAAGTACAGTACTTGTTTGTCTCTATTCTCAAAACGCAACCAAGAATTTTGTCAAAACGCAATGACGAAAAAACTTCAAACTAGCTCGATTTCACCCATTTATCCACGAACTAAGCTATAGAACTACGAAGATAGATGTAAGAACTTGTTCTAGCCACGAAAGTACAAAGATTTAACAACTTAACCACGAAAATATAAATCAAACCATGGTTTTTTCTTGTTTTTCTAGTTCGAACCAAAAATAAAAATAAAAGGCCACGAAATTTATTATTTAATCCACAAATCAAACACTATAAAACAACCCGAGGCTCTTTATACCAATTTGTCGGTATACCCCAATATCACTTCACTTCATTATAAGTTGCTCGATTCAAAGGTAGAAAAATAGAAGAATATATGAGAATTGTGAGAGAGAAACTAGTGAGAGAAAATGTAAGAGAATGGGGATGTTAACTTAAAAGACAATAAAATGTTACAATTGAAACAACACCATTTCCTTAATGGTAAATGACTTTTTTACCCTACAAAACTACATGGGCGTGTGGGCTTTTACTTGGGCCGGGCTAGGGATTGACTTGGGCTTTACCCCGATACACATACAATATTAGCTTACATTTACCAGCTCGTTTACCCTTCTAGCCTATTACAACGTATAATTAATTAGTGGACCGTAGACCTAATATATTGAACGAACTTTCTTGTTTCGACCTCAATATTTTGAGGCTAACACCCAAATATATTAGTGGGCCGCCACCTCTTTTTGGGGGCCGTTTTCTAGGATTAACTAATTTTTCCTAGTTTTCCTAACTTTGTTTCTTAAGTGCAGAAAAGAATGGCTTGAGACAAAAGAAAGGTGCAACAACTCCTAATACTCAAGAATCAACTAATTCTTGCTTGGGCAACTAGAGATAAGAAAACTAGCTTAAGGCAAAGTAGAATTTAATGAGTAATAAGATAGGCATAAATATCTAAACATTCATGGCACATTTTTTAGTCTTTATAGTTCAAATTTCTGCATAGATTGTGTTTGCAGTTGATATAATTGAAATGATTCATCCAAAGGAAATTTTCATTACACTTCGCTAATAGCTAAATCAATAGTAATATGTATAATTCATGATAACCAATGTAGTAAGATATATGGTTTGTAGTGAATTTGTTGTTTGGTATTTTTGTTATTTGCTTTGCTATAGGGCGATAAGGATGGTCGGATCTGCTGGCGTTCCAATCACGCCGTTCTTGTGCTCTTCTAATAGACACATCTAACCTTCTTCGGGTGCTCATGACGATATTGATTTTGATGGTTTAGAATTTTGGTTTGGTAAGTGTGTATTGTTTGATTTTTGTGAGGTGGGTTTTCAAAGACCATAGAATCAATATTTTGCAAAAGAATTGATCCATTGAGTTGGAAGACGATGGTGATGGAGTATTAGATTAGAAGATTTCTTCATTCATTTATCATCATTTTAATCCATTCATGATGATCATGTGATGACGAATGGTCAAGGCACGTGGAAGATGAGCTAGGATTGGATTGATGACATGTTTTAGTGCCATGATCCGATTGCGTCATTGGCTCATAATAAGGAGTGAGGGGATGTATGACACTATCGCACAAGATGTAGAGATCATCCGATAACTCACGAAAATTAGAACAATATGAATGTGAAACAATCTAGTCAATTGGGCATTCCGTTAAGGTGATTGACCTTAGGTAAATTTCAAATTCTTTCCATTCGTTTTAGAATGAAAAATGCTAGATTGTATTTTGTGGAGGTTTCAATGCAATAAAGCATATGACATAGACATGCTGGAACATGATCACGATGACCTCGTAGACATAATACATTCTCACGAATGATCTCGACCCAATCATATGATTTTGAAATTTACGATTTAAAATTTTGTTTTCATCAACATCAATGGGTTTCTTATTATGAACACGAGTTATGTGGCCTTGTCGATGATTTTGAATGAGGGTTTTAATGACACTTAGGGAAGGAGGGGTGGTTTGATAACGACCTTTGGTGGGAGTGCTGATCTCCAAGTAGTCAAGTGACCACTTGTCAGAGTATGAACAGTGGCCTTCAAAAGGAATCCTTAAAATATGACCAAACTCTTTGAGATTGAAGGAAAATGATTTATTTTGAATGACGAAGTAAACAACAAAGTCACCTTTAGAATTATAGTCAAAATCAAGTTGACTATAGAATTCAAGAACAAAACGAGGAACAATTTGCTCTTTTATTTTCAAAAGACACTCAAACCGAGAGACTAAACGTGGTATTTGATGGTTAGTTCATATTTTCAAAGGTTTGACTTACAACCCGACCCTCATGAAAATATCACTTTCAAGAAGTTTAAGTGTGTTTTGAAGAGGTTGATCAAATTCATTAGATATGATTGGGATGTAGTTACGAGTGTTTTGGTGATCTAATCCGGTGATATGAGGCATTGTCACCTAAATAAAAACAACCAATACCATATTTTATTATTTTGTACTCGCAATGTTAACATTAATCGTTGCTTATGTACATGTATGTTGAGCGAGTAACGGTTTAACTCGACTCTAAAATAAAACTCATATGAGTTAACCAAACGCTCCTTAATTGAATTTGCTCATCAAAAATCGGCTAAAGAATATTCATTGGGGGACTAAATATTTCAAATAATATTCATGAGATCATTATGCATGAATGCAAAAAAGTTTTTAGAGGGTATTAACAATGCATTAAAACATTTTTATGGTGTTCCTAACGTGAGTAATTTCAAAAGAAAATTAGGATTTTTGTTCATATCAAATTTTTTGACAAACACATTTAATTATGCAGATACCCTTTGTCTAACGAGAATCATCATTAGTTATTACATTGTGTTATTATAGTCCTAATTGCACACAAATTAAGAAAAATGAAAATCCCCAATTTTTGATTTTGTGTTCATCATGAACCCTAGACATAAATTTGAAAGAGAATAGAAGAAACTACTTACAATTGATTATCTTAGAAGTGTTAGGAATGATTAGTAGTGATGTACTTTGATCTTCAATTTGAGTCGTTTTAGAGGTTCTATTTTCTTGAAGTTTGGTAGGTTTGTGGTTGTTTCGGTCACAGCAATTAGTGAGGAAGGGATACTGTTGTTTGTTTATGTTTAACAAATGAGATGTGCAGACATTAGAGGCCGACTGGTGGCGGTCCCATATCGATATGGGGGCTGCCTGATTTAATCAGGGGGTGCCCTTCATATGGGGGCAGCCCTTAGCAGAAGGTTTTAGACTCGATTTTTGACAAAATTTTTACTGAAGGAGTGGAACACGGACTAGAATCGAGATAGAAGAAAAGAAGAATGATTTGTGGAATGTGTTCCATCATTCCTAAACCAAGACTGAGATAGTTAAATGATTCACGTTTAAGGGGTTTAGTTAGAATGTTGGCAATATTGTCGAGGGACGAGACTCTTTCGTTAGAGATATGTCCTTTTTTGGACTGTATACACGAAGAAAGGTGGTGACGAATTTTGATGTGTTTAGTTTTACACAGTGTTCACAGGGTTTTTGTTTAGGTCAATCGCGCCTTTATATGTCGAACATGATAGGGACTATCGTCCAGTTAATTTCGTAGTCTGATAAGAGCTTGTTTCATCTATTAGGTGCTTTGTTCCATGCCTTTCTGACGCTATACATATTCGATTCGGTTGTGGATATATAACAAATGAGCATTTCGTTTCTTCGAGAACCACGTTTTTAGGACAGCATTCGACGAAAGTTATTTCTCTCGGCATGTTCAGAGTCGGCGCATATTACTTACGGTTTCTATGCTGGTCTCCTTCAGGATACCTTAATCTAAGTGCGCATTGCCTTTTATGTATCGGAAGATAGGCTTAACCGCCTTCAAGATATGGGTTTTAGGGATCCTCTTGGAAGCCTACACAATAGGCAGCGACACTAAAAAACTATGATATCATGCGACTTACCATTAGGAACACTAGAGCAAATCCTACTCAATGCCTCGATACTTGTACTATCTATGACTTTCACTCTTCGTCTTTTGTGAGTTTAGCATCGATGGACATAGGAGTTTTCGTTGGTTTAGAATCTGCTAAGCCAATCAATTTTTTTTTTCTTAAAGTATTTCTTTAATATATTTAGATTGATTTAAGAAGTAATGTCTTGCATTTGTTTTATTTAAAGTCCAGAATGAGTTATAGTCACCATCATGCTTAATTTGAATCTCGTCCTGCATGACTTTGGCAAAGTCATTGACACATGTCTTGACAAGTCAAACAAATATAATGTCCATCGATTATATTTTGTTTTTCGAAAGATGAGAGATTTGAACTTTTTCTGTAAAATGTGTTATTTACCACTCCCATTTTGTTCTTTTGTTTAATAAGAAAAGCTTTTAATCTATCATACCAAGATTTAGGTGCTTGTTTAAGACAATATAAAGCTTTCTTGAGTTTATAAACATGATTCGGTTTTCAAAGTTAATGAATCTCGGTGCGTTGTGCTCTACTATATTTCTCCTCATTGATTAAAAGTATTCAGGAAATGCACTTTTTACTTCTTTATTTGGAATAGTTTTTAAAAAAATTCTAAGGCACATGACTACGCTTGATTGCTTACCTAATAGACCTCTATACTATAAGCAATGGGGCATACGTTTCATATTTATCGATGCCCTATTGTTTTATTATAACCTTGGGAAACTAACTTGCCTTATTTGAGAAAACATTTCAACGTTTCTGTGTAACATATTCCCATTACACCCACTTAGATCCTTGATGTCTAAAGTCTTAGGTTGTGGAACTAAACCAAAAATCGTTTACCGTGAAATTGATTAAGTCTTCTTGCTTTTTTGATAATCAACCCATAACTTCTAATCCTTTAAGGTTCATTCACATTCTTAGGTTCTTTACTAGGTATAAAACAAAAGAAGTTACTTTGGTTTTGGGCTTGAGACCTAAGAGTTATTTTGTTAAGGTTTCCTATGACATTTTCTAATGGATGGTTCCTAGATTCCTTAATATTGACTACTTCATCAATTTCTAAAGTTTCATCCTTAATGTCATTTTCTAGGTTTTTTTGGTAACCTTAATTGCTTTTTCTTCATCTAAGTCATCATCCACCAAGGGTGATGTCTTAGAGGGTGGAGGAGTTTCATCTAATGTCACGTTGAGTGATTCTTCGATTCATGGTGTGTTTGTTAAGGATAATATAGGCTATACTATTTTATGAGTAACCTAAAAAGACACCTTTGTATGACTTTGGGTCAAACTTTATGTGGTAGTCTTTGGTGTTTAAGATGAAGCACTTACTTCCAAACACTATAAAAGAATCAAGAGTAGGTTTTCTACCTCTCAAGATTTCCTAAGGTGTTTTACCTAAGATGGCTCTAATTAGGATTCGATTGAGGATGTATGTTGAAGTATCTACGGCGTTGTTGAGATATCTACGATGTTACACAAAAACTTTTGTGGTAATGATTGTTCGTTCAACATGGTTCTACTCATTTCTTGTAGTGTCCTATTTTTTATTTCAACTATACCATTTGATTGTGGAGTGCGTGGAGCCAAGAAGTTATGTGTAATGCCGTTGGCATTACAAAACTCTCTAAATTGCACTTCATTATCAAATTCCCTACCATGGTCCGTTCTAATTGACACTATTGAACATCCTAATTGATTTTGTATTTTCTTACTAAAGATTTCAAATTGCTCAAAAGCCTCGGTTTTATTCTTAAGAAATCTTATCCAAGTATACCTAGAGTAGTCATCTACTATGACTAAGGTGTAGAGGTTTCCTTCGTAGCTCCGTACGGCGGATGGACCAAAAAGATCCATGTGAAGGAGTTCTAAGCATCTAGTCTTTGAGACTATATTCTTAGCTTTGTGACTAGCATGAGCTTGTTTTCCCATTTTACAAGCATCACAAAAATGTGATCAAACTTAAGCTTAGGTAAGTTTCTAACTAATTCCTTAGAAGCTAAAATGTGATGCATATTAGCATGACCTAATCTTCTATGCCACAAAGTGGAGTTTTCATCAATCGTTGCAAGACAAATTTTGTCTTTTGGCTTATTTCCTAATTTCATCACATATAAACCTTTCTTCCTAATACCTCTACCTATAACCTTACCATCCTTAGTGATTTCACTATCGTGACCCTTTGCTTGTCTACATGTTTCTGTGTGTGTTTTTTAGTGGCGTTCAGAGAAAGTTACTCTAATTTATTATCACATATTTGACCTACCACTTGAGCAAGTTAAATCTTAAGTTATACTACTTGTTCTACATTATCTAACTACAAAAAGACCAACATTGAGGAGTAATTAGGAAATCTACATTTTCTAATGATGTTACCGTGAAGATTACTACAAAAAATTATGTTACCTCCATTGTATGTCGTGTACGATGAGTAGAGCTTTAGGTTATCCGTCATATGTTTAGAGAATCCACTATATTTTATCCACTTATCGGGTACCAAGTCGACTCCAAGGCATATCTAGTTATATAAGACAATAACTCAAACATTTGGTCCCCAATATCTCATGGGTCCAAAGTTGTTAGTGCTAAACATCCCTTGCATTTGATGCATTTGATTGGGATGTAGGAGTGGATGAAATTTCCTATGGCATGTAACTTTGAGGTCAGAATTTATTCCAAGTTACGGGAAAACCATGAGGTTGGTTTTGTCGACCAGCATTTCTGTTTGGTTGTGGTGTCCTAGAACGAGGATGATAATTATTGACTCTTCTAAGAGGTGGAGTTTTTTAATGCAATCGAAGTATATAAAAACAGCCTACACAACACAAGAAAATACTAATTCGAAATTCTCAAAACGAGAAATTCTATTATTTAATAAAGTTGTAGGTTTCTCCAAAATTGCCAGAGACAACCCTAAAATCGTCCTTATAAAGGAGGATAAGTTCTAAATAAAAAGGAAACAAAATTACAAACAAAAAATAATTGATTATGTCTAAAATAAAGCCTAAAAAAAGAAAAACGCCCTTTTGAGGCCCGAAACGACCTCGAAAGGCCCAAAACTAACAGGGCTCATAGCAAAGCGATGAGTCTTAATCGTTGGGCCGTTTTCAAGTGACCATGTGAATTTCAGCCCAATCCACCACAGAAATTTATTGCCGCAAAATAGGCGCCAAGCGTATTTGTCACGTTGACTCGCTCGTTGACCGTATCTGCATCATTCTCCCCTTCTTGAAAAAGACTCAACCCTGAGTCTGGCTCATCATCCACTATTCCTTTTGTATGGCGAACAATCTACAACTATTTAAATGTTGGTAGAAACATTATAATGACCAGGAAGCTCGATCTTGTACGCGTTGTCGTTGATCTTTTTAAGAACATGAAAAGTACCATCTCCTTGTGGTTTCAACTTCCCAAAACGCCCTGCCGGAAAATGTTCCTTACGAAGATGAATCCAAACTAGATCACCCTCCCGATACAAAACCTGTTTATGACGCTTATCCGCATGTTCCTTGTATTGTTTATTATGCCGAATAATTTGTTCTTGAACCGACCGATTCAACTCTTTAATCTGCTCAAACTGGTCAGCCTCTTACTCACTAAATTGACCCACCTCTAGAACAGGGACCAAATCCAGAGGAGTAATCAGATTCCGTCCATACATAACTTCAAAAGGACTCTTACCTGTGGTGCGATTAACCGAATAACACTACCTGTTATATTGCACAATTTCAGCTTGTGGGAAAAAAGAATACGATCCCACTATTTGGCATTGTTGTAACACCTCAAATTGGGTCGCAGCGGTATATAGAGTCCGTGGGGTGTTATTTCTCAGAATCAAATAACACATGAATGTATATTGTAAGACCATAATAGTGTTATAATATACTAATTGTTTTCATTAGATTTTAACTAAGTATTTGGTATATCTTTATGCTGAAGTTTCAAGTGCCTACTGGTTGCTAAAGGTGAATTGATTCTGCTACCACCAACCAGCCCTACAGTTATACAAAATGTATGCGACAAAAATCTTCTTTTGCTTGATATCCCAATCAAAACCACCAAATGTATCTCTTGCACCTCGTGCTATACTGATCCCCTGAAAAAATTGCTTAAAAACATCAACAATAATGTTGGTGAAATCATATTTTTGATAAAATCATATATTGGAGGACCACCAAGAATTTCCCAAGTGTATGATAGATGCATACAGATGCAGGACATCTTTTAAAGGTAATTTCGTTGCTCTAAGCCCTCATGACACCTTAAAGCTTGTCGTGTATGAACTACCAATTTAATGCTACATTGCGTGGTGATGTACTAACCGGCCAACATCCTATATTCGACTTGGTATACGTTCGTCTTGCACATTGGATAGCTAATCACCCGAACGGGGATGTCAATCCTAATAGATCTATTAATAACATTCGCGCTCACAATCCCGCGATTGACAGTTCATGATAATGGGCTCAGATATGGGTTATCGCTACTTAGGCAACAGTTCATTACATGAAACTTAACCACTGTGCCGATTGTAAAGCATTGCATGTTTTTCACCCCAAAACTTTATAAAACAAAAACATGTAAAACGTGGGGCTATGAACTCACCTTGAGTGAAGCAAATACCCCATAAGTGTATCCATCAAAATATATGCGGCTGCAAATATGTTTGCAACCTATTTATTTTTGGTGTATAGGTACTAATCACATTGAATAATCTCTACCATGCATTATATGTCTATTTAGCTAAATCACAATCTAATGTTATTGAGTGATAAACATAATGATAATTGTAAAACATTTATAAATATCTGAATAATGTAATTATAGTTACTCCTGGTAGTGTATTAGTTACTCTTGGTAGTGTTGTAGTTACTCCTGGTAGTGTTGTTACTACTGGTAGTGTTGTTACTCCTGGTAGTGTTGTAGTTACTCCTCATGGTAGTGTTTTGGTTTAGTTACTCCTGGTGTGTTGTAGTTACTCCTGGTAGTGTTGTAGTTACTCCTGGTAGTGTTGTAGTTACTACTGGTAGTGTTGTAGTTACTACTGTTAGTGTTGTAGTTGGTAGTGTTGTAGTTACTACTGGTAGTGTTGTAGTTACTACTGGTAGTGTTGTAGTTACTCCTGGTAGTTATAGTTATTTTCTAAGTCTGACCCGACTAGAATGACCCACTAAATCACATTTTCAGATCTGATGCAGTGTATCAATTACCAAAAAGCCAGATTTTGCCCCCGCCTTACGACCCGTTATCACTCGCTTTTAGACTTGAAGAACCTCGCGGGGAAGTAAAACGACCTTCCGAACGACTTTCATGTTTCGGCCGAAGGCCGGAAAAGGCATCGAATTGTGCCGCAATACATCTTAAAAATCCTGACAGAAACCACTACTTAACAAAGCTGGATTTTTATATCCTCGAATATATTACCTCTTTTGCGCTCTAACTTTTTCGTTAAATCCGTTTTTTGACAAGTTTCTTCCTTTTGGAATCGTTCTCTCGTGTGCCCGTGAATCCATACTACTTTATAAAAATATTAAATATATGTGTTATATATAGTTTTTTGGACAGAAATCTTTGCCAATGACCTTGTTGAATCCATTTTTAACCTTGCTTTTATACCTTACTACTTTTGTAGTTAATCATTTTTACACCAACTTAATATGGTACAATACTTTCTCATCCCTTTTAACATGATATTAGCAATATCTCAACATATATAATAGTATGCAAAAGATCCTCCTTACTAGTAAAAAAACCCTTTAATCATGTTATAAATCCTACATGGTGATTCAAGCTACAATAGAACTTCATATGCATAAAATGAATTTTGAAAGAACACAAAGGGTTCTAGATGACCTTATGGTGTATGATGATGATGATCAATGTAATCTAAACCCTTGTTTAGATAAAAATCCAAAGCTTGCACCAAAGAAAACCCTAGTTTTCTTAAATAAACCTTAGCTTTCCAAGTGAATAACCCTAGCTTCTTTTCTTGATTAAAGCTTGAATTCGGTTTACAATGCTTGGAAATTTCTTTAGATTGTCTTAGATATGGTGTATTGGTGTGTATAGGTTGTATAAACATTTGGCTATGATTTGATACAAAGGGTATTTTGAGCCGTGGCTAGTAAGAGAGCCAAAGGTGGGTTTTTGATCTTTTTGGTCATAGTGTTTACTTGTCATGAGTTCCTTCTCTTGTTATTGCATGTATATAAGGAAATAGTCTTGGTCCAAAAAGGTGACAATAGTAGTCTTAAACAAGTCTCATGGTCTTAAGGAAGATAGTTGGTTCAAATAGAAACATGATTTGGCTATCTTTAATGCAAAAGGTGATGTACAAAGACCTTGTTGTAAGATTTCTTTTCATTTTTTCCTGTTTATAATCTTTAAATCCGGCCGTTAGAGAACATTATATGATATATTTTTGTAAAATTTGAGTATTGGGTATAAATGTGGGTATTTGTTGAAGCGTAGAAAAGTTTTGGTGGTTCCGGGAGTGCCTAAACGCATTTTATTGCGAAACGTAATCAATTTACGCAACCAATAAAAATAAAATGAACAAAGTTAATAATTATTCTCAAAACAATTACTTAACCCTTGCTTGATGTAAACATTTAATTGTTTGATGCTCGTTTACATTGAACGCTAATTTTTAGCTTACGCGATTTAGCTTAACATTTACGATTAAAAGTAAACGCGTACAATACTAAAAATACATAACGGATTTGTCGACATCAATGATCATAAAACACGGGGTGTTATAGACTTCCCCCGTTAAACGAGCCTTGTCCTCAAGGCTTACGATGCAGCACTTGACGACGATGCGATCTTGGTGAAGAGGTGTGGGTATTTCTTCTTGAATTGGTCTTCACGTTCCCACGTGAACTCAGGACCTCTCTTGGAGTTCCATCGAACCTTGATTAATGGAATGCGGCTTCGCTTCAACCGTTTAACTTCACGGTCCACGATCTCAACGGGTTCCTCAACAAATTGAAGCTTGTCATCAAAATGAAGTCCATCCAACGGAACGGCTAACGGTTCGTCGGCATAGAACTTTTTCAAATTTGATACGTGAAATGTATTGTGAATTCTACTTAGATCTTTTGGAAGCTCGAGTTTGTAAGACCTTTCCTACACCTTGAAGGGTTCCAACATTCTTGGGGTTTTAACTTCACACCGTTTGCCAAAACCGTCACGACACCTTTCAAGGCGAAACTTTAAGAAATTTATCCCGACTTGGAATTCCATCAGTTTACGCTTCAGATCGGCGTAACTCTTTTGTCTGTCGATCACGAGCGGCTTGCATCCTTTGCTTGATTTGGACGATTCTCTCAGTCGTCTCTTGAATCAGTTCGACCGAGTATTTGAGCTTCTCCAACTTCGGTACAAACAAAAGTATGAACGACACTTTCGACCATAAAGTGCTTCGAATGGTGCGGCCTTTATGCTAGCGTGATAGCTATTGTTATATGAAAACTCGACCAACGGTAAATGGTTAACCCAACCTTTTCCTAAATCGATCACGCAAGCACGCAGCATATCCTCGAGAGTCTGAATTGTCCTCTCTCTTTGCCCGTCTGTTTGTGGATGATTACGCTTGTACTCCTATCATAGCATTAGTTACCTAAACTTTTGTCCTAATGGAAGTGTCTCCCATAGTTGGATGCGAACCTCGGGTCGCGATCACAAATGATTGAAACAGGTACTCCATGCCTCGTGACAACCTCCTTTAGGTAAATTCTTGCAAGTTTATCCATAGGATCAGTCTCTCTCATTGGTGTGAAAATTGCAGACTTAGTGAGTCGATCCACAATCACCCAAATGGTGTTGTAGCCTTGCAACGTCTTAGGAAGCTTAGTGAATAATTTTTGTTATTGTTGTCCCATTTCCATTCAGGTATCTTGGGCTGTACCAACAATTCTGATGGTCTTTGATGTTCGGCCTTGACCTTAGCACAGGTCAAGCACTTGCTAACATAGGTGGCGATGTCGGCTTTCATATTGGGCCACCAATATAGCTTCTTCATATCTTGGTACATCTTCTCAGAACCCGGATGTATAGAGTATTTTGATTTGTGGATCGATGCATGATCACCAGTCGCAAATCGCTCTATAACTAGGTACGCCAACTCTGCCTTTGAGGGCATAAGTTCCATCGCCGCATGAGGGTTCCAACTTTTTGGTCCTGATCGCCTATGGATTTTTAGTGTTTTTCAGAACCAAACATTCCTCTAATCATCATCTTGATGTTCTCTGGTTTTCTTGCTTCAGTCTGAGCATTCAAGATTTGTTTGGGAAGATCCAAGCCAATAGTCATGACTAAGGCTCGAACTCTTAATGGTTGATTCTCTCTCATTCCTGCTTAGGATCAGCAACAACGGTTTGCCTTTCCGTGGATGATATCGTATCTCACAAATGTACTCATGTAGCATCCAACATACGACGTTGCCTCATGTTCTGCTCTTTCTAATTAAGAATGTGTGTAGGCTCTTTTTGATCAGTGAACACGTTGCATTGGTTCCATACAGGTAAGGTGCCTCCATAATCTTGAGATGCGTACTCTACTGCTCCAAGTTCCTAAAATCAATCGAGTCGTATAGTTCTTCTCATGAATTTTTAACTGGCGTGATGCATAAGAAATCACCTTTTCTCTTTGCATCAACACAGCGCCCAAACCCTTCTTTGAAGCGTCGCAGTATGCGATGAAATCTTCGCTTCCATTCAGGATATGAAGGTCTGGTGCAATTGACACAACTTTTGCTTCATAGTTGAAAAGTGCTTCCTTGTTTATCGCACCACTCAAACTTGACCGTTTTATGGGTAAGCTTGGTCCATTGGTTTGGCGATCTTTGCAAAACCCTTCAATGAACCTTCGGTAATACCCTGCAAAGGAACCCAAAAATTGACGACGAATCTCCGTTGGCGATTAGGAGTGTCCAATCTTGAATGGAATTAATCTTGGCTGGAATCCACCAGTGGTTCCTTCAACATATCGATCAGTGGACGAGGAAACTGTACCTTGGGAATCCCAAAATTCTACATGTGGAACTTGGATACAACTCCTCCTTCTTTAAGCTATTCTAAGATTGCTACGCTTAGGTTGTCTTTATGTTGCTTAACTTGTTCTTCGAGATATATTAGAATATCGTCCAATAAAGGGAAAATCCGAATTTATTCCAGATATGGCTTGCGGTTAATGGGTATACCCGTTTTTAAGGGTCCATGAATACGGCAGTGTGCGTTTTGTCAAACCACAAACAGTGCATATTGAAATTCCGTAATGGCCATAACGAGTTCTGAAGGCAGTCTTCGGCGAAATGTCTTCTTCTCGAACCACTCAATGGTGATAAACATGACCTTAGGTCGATTTCGAGTAGGACACTCACACTTGGAGCTGTCTAATAAATCATCAATTCTTTGGATCCCCTCACGCGGGATAAGGTTCTTCACCGTTAGTTTTATTTAATTCCGTGACGGTTGGTAATCAAACTGAACATCCGGATGATCCGTCTATCTTCTTGAAACATAAAATGACGTAAAGTCCCCAAAGGGCGAGGAATCTAGGTCTTATAGAAACCTTTTTTCAGATTTAGTTTCTTTTCAGTTGCTCCGAGAATCTTTCATTTCCGAAGGTGCCAATCGATAAGTCGCCCCGAGCTACAGGTGCTAGCACCAGGTACCAGATCAATTTGGATTCCACTTGTCGAGTCGGAGGAGACCGCTGGCAAGTCTTCGGGAATTACTTCCAAGAAAGTCTTGATTACTATTGGGTACGTCATCAAGTGCTTATCTGCTTCTTCTTCTTTCGACTTGTCTTTAACCTCTTTGCAATAACATGTGCCAGATTGATAGGAAATCCCTTTTTCCATGTTACTTCTGCGTTTTAGTGCACGCAAATGATGTTTAATCGTGGCTACCATTTCCTGGGTATCTTCCCATCACCGTGTATGATTAAGGTTTTATGTTCTCAGGGGGATTGCGAACAATCTTCTCGGCAACCTCCACATAATGGACCGATTGGTACTTGCCAACCAATCCATGACAGATTATATCATCAAAAACTACCTAGTATCTACAGGCATTAAGTTTACGTTAAATGGGTGGTTCATGAGAATTTAATGTGCAAACTTTTGTATTGAGTTTAAACCCAATATCTCTCCCGTAAGTAGTTCGATCTCATAATAGTGATCTAGGTAGATGGTGTGATGCTGTCAAATTAGGAGCTAAATGCAGAGTTGATACAAACTACTTCGATCGGCTCCGTATTCAAATATGATTTAGCATAGCGGTTGTTTAGAAGGGAATCTACCCGCAACGACGTTGTCTGGGGTTTTGCCCCCGCATTTCCAAACAACTATACACCTTAGCTGGAGCCCCTGTCATTCCCAGCTTGAATACCACGGTCCCCATTGTCTTCTCAGTTTTGGGCACAGTTTCTTCTAAAATGTCTTGAGCTCCGCACTCATAGCACACCATTTTCCCTTCTGTTATATTGACCCGATCCGGTGCCCTTCTGGTTGTTAGTGTTGTTGGCATTTCCTGCACTCGTACAGTCACGGGCGATGTGACCATATTTGTTGCATTTATAGCACTTTGGAGCACACGGACCGTCATGGTGGTAATTGCACTTTGAGCATAGGGGTCTAGATCCCCCATATGGTTTCTTATCACCCGATCCAGCAGTGTATGCCCTGCCGGTGTTTTGCCTCTTATTTTGTTGTTGTTGTTGATTCTGATTGTTTCGGGAAGTGTTTTCAAACTTCCTCTTGTTTTCAGCTTGTCTTTCCGCCATGGTACTGACTCTCTTGTCCATCAGTTCAGTGGCCATCTCGATAGCCTCTTGCATGGTCTTTGGCTTTGAAGCTACGATGTTTCCATGGATCATGTCGGGCAATCCCCCGACATACCTTTCAATTTTGTCTGACTCCTCAGGGAACATCCTCACACAGAGAAGTGCTAGTTCTTGAAAACGTTGGTTATACTTGACCACATCCGTACCTATCACTTTCAAGTTCCACAATTCAGCCTCAAGCTTCTTCATTTCGTTTCGTGGACAATACTTGTCAGTCATATTCTTCTTCAGATCGACCCAAGTCATTGAATATGCAACATCATGCGTAACAGTCATAACATGGGAATTCCACCATGTTAGAGCACTTGCTAAAAGAGTACAAGTAGAGAACTTGACCTGGTTTTCCACCAAGCAGTTGCTTATTCGGAAGACAGTCTCCATTCTTTCAAACCATTGGGTTAACTCAACCACTCCCTCAGTGCCCTTGAAATACAGAGGTTTGCACTTCATGAAATCCTGGTAAGTGCACTCTCTAGCAACGCGTTCAGATCCCCTGACACCCATTCCCGATGTATGGCTATCAATGCCATTCCTGGTTGCGTCACGGGCGGCCAAGGCGACACTGACACCTTGATCAATCATAGCTTGGAGTTGGGCATTAGTGACCGTAGTAGTTATGGTTGCTGTTGGGGCTCGTGTTGTTGTGACCGGTGTTGTCCTTGTGGCTCGTTTTGGTGCCATTTTGTTCAATTACAAGAAAATACAATACCCGTTAGATTTCATAAAATCATAACCATGACATGACATATCCATGATAAATAAAGTGAGATCACATCACACAGTGAAATGTACAATTGAATTGTAATTAACAATGATATAACCAAATCGACATTCATTCATCACAAATTCGATTATAAACATGACATAATACCACCATTCCATATATAACTGGAAAACATACATGATTGGTTCTGATACAAAATGATCATAATGTTTAGGTTACAACAAGAAAAAAAACATAATAACCCTAAGCCTTACTAGCCGGGATTCAACCCGTAATACATAGTAGGCTAAATACAAAACGACTAGCCATAACAAAGTCTAATCTAAGAACTGCTACCAGCCTCCTCTGGCAGCTCTGGCTGTGCAGGACCCCCAGTGGGTCCCTGCTGTCCCTGTAATGCAGTAACCTGCCCCTGTAATGCCATCACCTGTCCCTGTAAAGCTGTCACCTGCCCCTGCAGTGTGGTGACCAGTCCCTGAAGTGGAATCATCTCTCTCTGTAGTGTCTGCATAACAGTCAATGTCTGAATAATCTACTACTGTCGAGTACGATCAGCAGCTCTCAACTCTCTCATCTCCTCACGCCTCCCGCGGTCTGTCTCTAGCAAATCTGAAATCGCTCTCCGTCTACTACGATCCGCTGACTGTAACTCTGTGATCTCTGACATCTGTGCATGAACTGTGGTGCGTAGTGACATAACCTCTGCACGAGCAAGATCACTCGCATCCATAGATCGTCCCCAAGCCTCTCTAGACATCCTAGCCTCAGTCTCCATCAAAAGACGTGTATGTGCATGTCCACGTCTGTCTCTAAACAGCATATTGACCCGACTGGCCAATAACTGTCTCTGGCTCTGCTCATCATCTAACATCGTGTAGATCTCATCTGTGTCTCGCCTAACCATAGACTCAAAATCTCTCACGTGTGCACCCAACTCTGTGTCGGTACTAACTGGAGCTCCCTGTAGGGTCTCAACAATCTCATCCCATGAATCCGTGATCCCATATCCAACATATCTCTCTGGGTCACGCCTGGTCTCCCTGTCCATAGTGGCAACAAAGCCGTAATCTGCCCTAAGACCTCCAGCTGGTCTAGCAGCAGCAGCGGCGGAGCTCTCTCCTACCTCGTATCCGGGACCAAGAGCTAAACCTAACCTCTTCCGAGGTGGTAGGTTAACCTCGGATCTATCCTCTCTATGACTGGCAGAGGGTAACAACAATGGTGGTAATGAAGTAGGAGCTGATGTGGGCATGGGTGGTGGTGCATCTGGTCTGGTGGGGGAGAGTATGAAGGGTGGTGGTAATGGTAGAGAATGGGAAGTGGTAGCTGCATCTCAGCTCTCATCCCAATCAAGGCGAGCTCGAGTAACAGCGAACGAAAAAGACAGTAAAGGTAGTGCTGTCAAAACATTTAAGGGTGGTGATAGTGGGAAAGGAATCTGGGGTGGTGATGAAGACCATGGAGATAGTTTGTGATGCCTGTTATGGAAGAAATAGCAAGCATCTGGCAACCTCAGAATCAGACCATGCAGGGAACAGGTAATGGCTCTGGAATAAGTAACCTAGCTGTCATACGATAAGCAGGGTGAGGAGGTGGTGTGCCGCCTTGAACATCAACAGTCTCAAACGGGCTCAGACTCCTACTGTCAGACGGGGCAGTAGCTGGTAAAGCAACAACTACAGGGTAGGCAGGAGCTGAGTGCTCCTCCTCCGCCTCCTCGTCAACCTCAACATCCATCTCATCATCCTCATCCTCCTCATCGGCGTCGATGTCCATATCATCGTCCTCATCGATGTCCATCTCGTCATCTCCGTCATCTCCTCCATCAGCAGGATAGTCGATAGGATCCTCCTCAGGGTCCTCATCGTCATCCTCCTCCGGATCTGCCTCTGGATCAGTATCTGGAACATAATCAGGTGACTGTGCAGTGGGTGGGGCATCCTCAGCACCTGGCTGATCCTCAGCAACAATCTCATCGTCAGCATACTCTGGACCTGGAACATAATCTGGCGAAAGTGGTGCCTGCTCTGGCTCCTCAGGGCCAGGCACGTAATAGAGAGAGGGTGGTGCCTGAAGGGCGGCCTCCAAGTATGGGTCCTCTGGTATGTAGGTTAGCTCAAGAACACCCCCCTCGATATCAACGGCTCTCGGTGATCCTTGTCTCTATAATCCTCAAATGGACTGGACACTGCTGTGTATGTAATCCCCGATTCATCTGAATCTGACATGACTATATCTAAAAATCCCTAAGATAGCTTAGATTTGTATTTAATATAAACTACATATAGTAATAATACTTTAAATCATAACATAATAATCAATTATGAAGGCAACTAGACCAACCGAACAAATGCAACAAGTAGTGTATGCATGAGCTTGCACATATGTATGTCCCGGTAAAACCCCGTTGTTAAATTCTTGTTTTGAAAACGGTTATAGTCCAGCAAAAACATTTGACCTGGTTCTCTATAACCTTGGCTCTGATACCAATCTGTAACACCCCCAAATTGGGTCGCAGCGGAATAAGGGTCTGGGGCGTGTTACTTCTCAGATCAATAACACAAGATGTATATAGAACGACCAAAAAGTCGTTTAAAAACTGATACATTGGATTTTAACAAAGTATTTGTTACATAAGTCGAAGCTTCACTTGTCCACTTGTTCAAAGTACAAAGATTTCTAGCCCAACATATTATACAAAATGTATTGAGACAAAAATCTTTAATTGCATGATATCCCAATCAAAACACCAATGTATCCCTTTAACCTCTAGCTTACTGATCCCCTGCCAGAAAAACAATGCTTTAAAAACTTCAACAATAATGTTGTGAATTCATAGTTTGATAAATACATTACTGTAGGACCATAAGAATTTCCCAAGTGTATGATAATTCAAACAACAGATTGCAGACATCATATAAATGTAATTAACGTTGCTCAAATCTCATGACACTGAAGCTGACGTGTATGAATCCAAATTAATTGCCTACATTGCCCTAGGTGATGTCTAACCCGCACATCCTATATATTCGACATGGTATATACTTTCGTTGTCGAGTGAAGCTAATCACCCGAACGGGGTTTGTCAAACCAATAGATCAATTAATAACATTCTGCAGCATTACAAACCCGCAATTAACATTCATGAAAATGGGCTCAGATATGGTGTATCGCTACCTTAGGCACCACTAAAATCATAACATGAAACTTTAACCACTTGTTCCAATTGTAAAGCATTGCATATTTTCACCACCAAAACTTTATATAAAACAAAACATGTAAAACGTTTGGGCTCTAATGAACTCACCTATGAGTGAGTAATGCCAAGTATAACACAAATAACCGTGCCAAGCGAATTGATCAAATGCACACCTAATTAAATTAAGGACGTAATAAAGTACTAATCACATTAGTAATCCTACCATGCATAAGTCTATATAGCTAATCACCATCTAAATGTTTTAGTGAAAACATGTTTATAAAATTAAAACGTTTATAAACATACTTTTGGTAAAATCGTCATAACTTTCACGTTTCTAATCCGTTTCTTGCGTTTCTTATGCCCATCTTTTCGTATTAAGACGGGTTATCGATATTTGACATTTTTATAATTTTGATCCCCTGATGAACAGTAACTTTTACTGTTCACACCAGACATGAGTTTTATTTAAATCGTATTTGTTGTCGTATAACCCGTAAACGTCGTATTTTATTCGTTATAGCTCCGTTTTTAACGATTCTTTCGAGCACGATCTCGTAATTGAAAGTTCTATAATTTTATGAGGTTTACAAAAATATAACTTTCTGTCATGAATAGTAACTTTTATAAAAATAGTTTTATAAAAGTATTAATTGTCGTAAACTCGCGAAATTCATAACTTGTTCGTTATTAATTGAAAAATTACGATTCTTATCATTTTGGAATCCTAAAAATATGTATTATTTGTTAAAAATATCAAACTTGCTGTTGATATAAATTTTATAAAAAATTAATATTATAAACTCCGATTAATTAACGTATAAACTCGTTTTTTAATGAAAACTATTTTCGATATTTAACCGTTAACAAGTTTTTTACCTTTTCGGAATCGTCGTGAAATGTATTATCTTATAAAAATATATTATAAGTATACTTATACACGAATTTGGGCAGAATGTTGGCCTTACGACTTCGTTTATTAACGTATAACTCGTTTTTAACGTAACTTTTTCGTTATTAATCCGTTTAACAAGTTTCTTACCTTTTCGGAATCGTCGTGAAATGTATTATCTTATAAAAACATAAAATAAGTATATTTTTATAATACTTTTGGACAGAATGTTTAAACAACTTTCATAAGTTCATTTTTGACCTTGTTTTTATGTTTTACCACTTTATACTTTTTACATAATAACCATAAGTGTACATATTTTCTTATCATGATATAACCTTATTTTAATGATCTTATAACCTTAATATAAGTCCATAATTAACCTTAACTTGTCTTAAGTATTTCTTTAACTTGAAACATATTATGAAACCATAAAAACCCTAATTACCCCATAATCATTTTTACACCAAAATAACTTGATACAATATTTTCTCATCCTTTTTAGTGTGATATAAGTATTAACACCACATGTATATAAGTGTATAAAATGATCATTTCAAGTATAAACTCCATTTTCATGATAAAATCCTAAATGGTGATTAAACTAAATAGATATAACATATGCATATAAATGAGAGTTTACAAGAATATAAAGAGTTCTAGTAGACCTTAGGATGTGTGAAGATGATGGTAAAAAAATGCTAAACCCTTGTTTAGCCCTAGAATCCAAGCTTGCACAAAGAAAACCCTTGTTTTCTTAATAAAACCCTAACTTCTCTTTTCTTGATTAATGCTTGAAAATGGTTAGCCAATACTTGGAAACATCTTAGAATGACTTAGATATGATGTGTATAGGTGTGTATAGGTTGTATAAAATTTAGTATAGGTTTGTTATAAAGGGGTGCTTGTGCCGTAGGTTGCCAAGAGAAAACAAGGAAGAGATTTTGTGATTTTGGTAAGTGTTTTACTTGTATGATGTCTCTTACTAGAAGATACATGTATATATGGTGTAAGTCTTAGTCAAGGGAACATGGTAAGGTCTTAGGGATGGGTCTTGGTCTTGGTCTTGGTCTTGGTCTTTTGGGTCAAAGAGACAAGGCATGGGCTAGGTTTAAATGCAAGAGATGTACATTGACCAAGTTGTGCATTTTTCTTATTTCTTTGTATCATTTGCCATAAATTCGGCAATAAGAAGATATATGTGATGTTGATGAGTAATTTTTATGTATTGGGTATAAATGTGGGTATTTGTTGAAGCGTAGAAAAGTTTTGGTGGTTCCGGGAGTGCCTAAACGCAATTTATCGCGAAACGTATACACTTTACGTATCCGATAAAAATAAAATGAACAAAGTTAATAATTATTCTCAAAATAATTATATAACCCTTGCTTGATGTAAACATTTAATTGTTTGATGCCCGTTTACATTGAACGCTAATTTTTAGCTTACGCGATTTAAACTTAATTCATGAAATCACAAGCAAACGCGTACAACACTAAAAATAAATAGTAGATTTATCGACGTCGTCAATGACTTGAAAACACAGGGTGTTATAGACTTCCCCCATTAAACGAGCCTTGTCCTCAAGGCTCACGATGCAGCACTTGACGACGGTGTGGTCTTGGTGAAGAGGTGTGGATATTTCTTCTTGAATTGATCTTCACGTTCCCATGTGAACTCAGGACCCCTCTTGGAGTTCCATCGAACTTTGACTAATGGGATCCGACTTCGCTTCAACCGTTTAACTTCACGGCCCACTATTTCTACCGGTTCCTCAACAAAATGGAGTTTGTCGTCCAAATTAAGTCCATCCAACGGAACGGCTAATGGTTCGTCGGCATGACACTTTTTCAGATTAGATACATGAAACGTATTATGAACTCTGCTCAATTCTTCGGGAAGTTCAAGCTTGTAAGCAACTTCTCCAACCCTTTCTATCACCTTAAAAGGTCCAACGTACCTAGGGTTCAACTTCCCCCGTTTGCCAAAACGTACAACCCCTTTCCAAGGCGAAACTTTAAGCATAACTTTATCCCCGACTTGGAATTCCATTGGTTTACGCTTCAGATCGGCGTAACTCTTCTGTCGATCACGAGCAGCTTGCATCCTTTGCTTGATCTGGATGATTTTCTCAGTGGTCTCTTGAATTAATTCTGGACCGAGTATTTGAGCTTCTCCAACTTCGGTCCAACAAACAGGTGAACGACACTTTCGACCATAAAGTGCTTCAAATGGTGCGGCCTTAATGCTGGCGTGATAGCTATTGTTATATGAGAACTCGACTAATGGTCCTCGAGAGTTTGAATGGTCCTCTCGCTTTGCCCGTCTGTTTGTGGATGGTACGCAGTACTCATATCTAAATTAGTACCCAAAGCGTTCTGAAGTGACCTCCAGAAATTAGATGCGAACCTCGGGTCGCGATCACAAATGATTGAAACAGGTATTCCATGCCTCGTAACAACCTCCTTTAGGTACATTCTTGCAAGTTTATCCATAGGATCAGTCTCTCTCATCGGTACAAAGATAGCAGACTTAGTGAGTCGGTCAACAATCACCCAAATGGTGTCGTAGCCTTGCGACGACTTAGGAAGCTTAGTAACAAAATCCATAGTGATGTTGTCCCACTTCCATTCAGGTATCTTGGGTTGTACCAACAATCCTGATGGTCTTTGATGTTCGGCCTTGACCTTAGCACAGGTCAAACACTTGCTAACATAGGTGGCGATGTCGGCTTTCATATTGGGCCACCAATATAGCTTCTTCATATCTTGGTACATCTTGTCGGAACCCGGATGAATAGAGTATTTTGACTTGTGGGACTCGTGCATAATCACAGTCCTCAAGTCGCCATAACATGGTAACCAACTCCTGCCATTGAAGCATAGAGTTCCATCCGCACGCGGTTCCAACTTTTCCTTTCTAACTTTCTCCGGATCCTTAGCATTTTCAAGCAACATGCCTCCAACATCTTCGTTCTTGATGTTCTCTGGTTTTCGTGCTTCAGTCTGAGCATTCAAGATTTGTTTGGGAAGATCCAAGCCAATAGTCATGACTAAGGCTCGAACTCTTAATGGTTGATCTCTCTCCTTCCTGCTTAGAGCATCAGCAACAACGTTTGCCTTTCCCGGGTGATAACGAATCTCACAATCGTAATCACTGAGCAACTCCAACCAACGACGTTGCCTCATGTTCAACTCTTTCTGATTAAGAATGTGTTGTAGACTCTTATGATCAGTGAACACCGTGCACTTGGTTCCATACAGGTAGTGCCTCCAAATCTTGAGAGCGAACACTACTGCTCCAAGTTCCAAATCATGAGTCGTATAGTTCTTCTCATGAATCTTCAGTTGGCGTGATGCATAAGCAATCACCTTTTCTCTTTGCATTAACACAGCGCCCAAACCCTTCTTTGAAGCATCGCAGTATGCGATAAAATCTTCGCTTCCTTCAGGTAAGGCCAGGATTGGTGCACTGCACAACTTCTGCTTCAACAGTTGAAAAGCTGCTTCTTGTTTATCACCCCACTCAAACTTGACCTTCTTCTGGGTGAGCTTGGTCATCGGTTTGGCGATCTTCGAAAACCCTTCAATGAATCTTCGATAATACCCAGCAAGACCTAAAAATTGACGAATCTCCGTTGGCGACTTAGGAGATGCCCAATCTTTAATGGATTCGATCTTGGCGGGATCCACGTGAATGCCCTCACTATCAATCACGTGACCAAGGAACTGTACTTTGGGAATCCAAAATTCACACTTGGAAAATTTGGCATACAACTCCTCTTTCTTAAGCAATTCTAAGATTAGCTTAAGGTGCTCTTCGTGGGAAAACTTGGCTACAACTCTTCCTTCTTAAGCAATTCCAAGATTATGCTTGAGGTGCTTTTTGTGTTCCTTTCTTATTCTTCGAATATATCAGAATGTCATCAATAATAGGACATCATCGAAAATTATCCAGGTATGGTTTGCAAACCCGATTCATAAGGGTCCATGAATGACGGCAGGTGCGTTTGTCAATCCAAAATGGCATAAACTTGGAATTCGTAATGACCATAACGAGTTCTGAAGGCGGTCTTCGGAATGTCTTCTTCTCGAACCCTCAATTGGTGATAACCTGATCTTAAGTCAATCTTCGAGTAGACACTCGACCCTTGGAGCTGATCAAATAGGTCATCAATTCTTGGGAGCGGATAACGGTTCTTCACCGTTAATTTATTCAGTTCCCGGTAGTCAATGCACATCCGGAATGAACCGTCCTTCTTCTTGACAAACAAGACCGGAGCTCCCCAGGGTGAGGAACTAGGCCTTATAAAACCTTTGTCGGATAGCTCCTTTAATTGCTCAGATAACTCTTTCATCTCGGAAGGCGCCAATCGATAAGGTGCCCGTGCTACCGGTGCAGCACCAGGTACCAAATCAATTTGGAATTCCACTTGTCGAGTCGGAGGAAGACCCGGCAAGTCTTCAGGAAATACTTCAGGAAAGTTTTGAACTATGGGTACGTCCTCAAGTCGCTTCTCCTCCGACTTGTCTTCAATCTCTTTTGTGGTGACATGTGCTAGAAAGATAGGAAAACCTTTCTCTATGTACTTCTGCGTTTTAGTGCAAGAAATGATGTTTAATCGTGTCACATTTCCCTGGGTACTTCCATCACCGTGTATGATTAGGGTTTTATTTTTCCAGGGGATGCGAACAATCTTCTCGGCACATGCAATGACCGCTTGGTGCTTCGCCAACCAATCCATACCGATTATAGCATCGAAACTACCAAGTTCTACCGGCATTAAGTTTATGTTGAAATTGATGGTTTAGGGCAAGTTAATGTGCAAACCCTTAAGTATAGTGTTGAACCCGCTTATTCCTCCCGTCGGTCGTTCAAACATCATAATAGTGATCTAGGGTAGAAGGTGTGATGTCAATTTGGGAGCTAAATGCAGTAGACACAAAACTTCGATCGGCCACAGTATCAAACATAGATATAAGCATAACGTTTGGTTTAGAGAGGAAACGTACCCGCAACACATATGTCCGGGTTTCGCCCTGTGTGTGTGTCACTCTCCACTCATAACTTCGTGGAGCCCTATCATTCCCAGCTTGATTACCACGGTTGCCTTTGTTGTTCTTCAGTCTTGGACATTCCTTTTTGAAGTGCCCCTGAGCTCCACACTCAAAACAAGTAGGTTTCTGACCCGATCCGGTGCCCTTCTGGTTGTTATTGTTGTTGACATTTCACCCGTTTCTTCTACAGTCACGGCGATGTCGACCATATTTGTTACATTTATAGCGCTATGGAGCACATGGGCCGTCATGGTGGTATTGCATTTTGAGCTAGGGGTCTAGATCCCCCTTATTGGTTTCCTTATCACCTGATCCAGCAGTGTACGCCCTACCCGGTGTTCTGCTATTGTTTGGCTGCTGTTGTTGATTCTGATTTGCTTCGGGAAGTGGTTTTCAGACTCTCCTCTTGTTTTTCTGCTTGTCTGTCCGCCATGTACTGACCCTGTCCATAACTCTGTGGGCCATTTCGGATAGCCTCTTTGCATTTGTTCTTTGGATTTGACGCGTCTCGCCTCAATGTTTCAAGGGATCATGTCGGGCAATCCCACCGACATACCTGTGTCAATTTTATTCCGCCTCCTCAGTGGAACATTCTAACAACAGTAGTGCTAGCTCTTGGCAAACGTGTGACCAACGCAGTACCTATTACCTATCAAGTTCCAACTCAGCTTCTATGTGTGTCTTCATTTCATTTCGTGGGACAAATACTTATCAGTCAACTTCTTCTTTAAGATTCACCCAAGTCATGAATAAGCTAACATCATGAGTAACAGTCTTAACATGGGTATTCCACCTTGTCACGGCCACCTGATAAACAGAGTACAGGTAGCAAATTTGATCTGGATTTTCCTGCCAGAGCAATTGCTTTTTCGGATGAAGACAGTCTCCATTCTTTCAAACCATTGGGTTAACTCAACCACTCCCTCGGTGCCCTTGAAATACAGAGGTTGCATTTCATGAAATCCTGGTAAGTTGCTCTCTCGAGTAACGCGCTCAGAATCCCTGACACCGTTCCCGAAGAATGGCTATCTGTGCCAATTCCTGGGTTGCGTCACGTGCGGCCAAGGCGGCACTGACTCCTTGATTGATCATAGTTTGGAGTTGGGCATTAGTGACATTAGTGGTTGTGGTTGCTGTTGGGGCTGGTGTTGTTGTTGCCCGTGTTGCCCTCGTGGCTCTTTTTGGTGCCATTTTCTTCAATCATAAGAAAATACAATATTTGTTAGATTTCATAAAATCATAACCACGACATGATCTCGCTCGCACTGAAAATTAAAGTGAGATCACATCACACAGTGAAATGTACAATTGAATTGTAATTAACAATGATATAACCAAATCGACATTCATTCATCACAAATTCGATTTAAACATGACATAATACTACCATTTCATATATAACGGAAAAACATACATGATTGGTTTGGATACAAAAGGATCATATGTTTAGGTTACAAAGTAAACATAACAACCTAAAGCCTTACTAGCCGGGATAAAACCCGTAATACTTAGTAGGCTATATACAAAAACAAAGCTAGCCAGAAACAGAGTCTAATCTAAGAACTGCTACCAGCCTCCTCTGGCAGCTCCGGCTGTGCAGGACCTCCAGCGGGTCCTGTGTCCAATGTAAGTTAGTAACCTGTCCCTGCAATGTCATCACCTGTCCCTTTGTTTTTTGTTGGGGTTCGGTGTGTGTGGGGTGTGTTGTGTTTTGGTAAGTCGGTCACCTGCCCCTGCAGTGTGGCGACCAGTCCCTGTAGTGGAACCATCTCCCTCTGTAGTGTCTGTACAACAGTCAAGGTCTGAACAATCTGCTGCTGTCGAGTGCGGTCGGCAGCTCTCAGCTCTCTCATCTCCTCCCGCCTCCTGCGGTCGGTCTCTAACAACTCTGACATCGCTCTCTGCCTCCTACGATCGGCTGACTGTAACTCTGTGATCTCCTCCATCTGTGCATAGACTGTGGTCCGTAGAGATATAACCCCTCCATGAGCAAGATCGCTCGAATCCATGGCTCGTCTCCAAGCCTCTCTGGACATGCCAGCCTCGGCTCTCCATGAGCTGACGTGCTCCATGAGCTGACGTGTATGTGCATGAGTACGTCGATCTCTAAACAACATATTGACCCGACCGGCCAATAGCTGTCTCTGTCCCTGCTCATCATCTAGCCTCGTGTAGATCTCATCTGTATCTCGCCTAACCATAGACTCAAACTCTCTCATGTGTGCACCCAACTCTGTATCGGTACTAACTGGAGCTCCCTGTAAGGTCTCAACAATCTCATCCCATGAATCCGTGATCCCATATCCAACATATCTCTCTGGGTCACGCCTAATCTCCCTGTCCATAGTGGCAACAAAACCATAATCTGCCCTAAGACCTCCAGCTGGTCTAGCAGCAGCAGCGGCGGAGCTCTCTCCTACCTCATACCTGGGACCCAGAGCGATACCTAACCCCATCCGAGGTGGTAGGTTAACCTCGGGTCTGCCCTCTCTATGACTGTCAGTGGGTAATGATAGTGGTGGGAATGAAGTAGGAGCTGATGTAGGCAAGGGTGGTGGTGCATCTGGTCTGGTGGGGGAGAGTATGAAGGGTGGTGGTAATGGTAGTGAATGGGAAGTAGCTGCAGCCTCAGCTCTCATCCGAATCGTGGCAGCTCGATAGCCCAATGAACGAATAGGACTAGGAGGTGGTGCTGTCAATACAGGTGAGGGTGGTGATAGTGGGAAAGGAATCTGGGGTGGTGATGAAGACCATGGAGATAGTGGTGATGCTGGTGGGGAAGATATAGCAAGTAATCTGGCAACCTCAGAATCAGACCATGCTGGTACAGGTAATGGCTCTGGAATAGTAATCCTAGCTGTCATACGATATGCAGGGTGAGGTGGTGGTGTGGCCGCAGACTCATCAGTCTCAAACGGCTCAGTCTCCTCTGCAGACGGGGCAGTAGCTGGTAAAGCAACAACTACAGGGTAGGCAGGAGCTGAGTGCTCCTCCTCCGCCTCCTCGTCAATCTCAACATCCATCTCGTCATCCTCATCCTCCTCATCAGCCTCGACATCCATATCATCGTCCTCCTCCTCCTCGATGTCCATCTCATCATCTCCGTCATCTCCTCCATCAGCAGGATAGTCGATAGGATCCTCCTCAGGGTCCTCATCGCCATCCTCCTCCGGATCAGCCTCAGGATCAGACTCTGGAATGTAATCAGGTGACTGTGCAATAGGTGAGGCATCCTCAGCATACGGCTGGTCCTCAGCAACGATCTCGTCATCATCATGCTCCGGACCTGGAACATAATCAGGTGAGGGTGGTGCATGCCCTGGCTCCTCCGGGCCAGGTACATAATCTGGAGATGGTGGTGCCTGAAGAGCGGCCTCAAAGTATGGGTCCTCTGGTATGTAAGGTAGCTCAAGTAGCTCATGATCATCGGCTCGTGGTGATCCGATGTCTGATAGATCCTCAAATGGGCTGGAAACCTCCGTGTGTGTAACCCCTGATTCATCCGAATCTGACATGACTGAATCTGAAAATTCAAAATAGCTTATATTAGTACTTAATATAAGACTCTTATAGTAATATACATTTATATCTTAACATGTATATCAAATATGAATGCATCTAGTTCAACCAACTAATGCAACAGGCAGTGTATGCATGAATGTATGCACATATGTATGTCCCGTGTAATCCCTTTTGTTATAAAACATCTTTTGAAAACGGTTATAGTCCAGCAAAAACATTTGACCTGGTTCTCTATAACCTTGGCTCTTGATACCAATCTGTAACACCCCCAAATTGGGTCGCAGCGGAATAAGGGTCCGGGGCGTGTTACTTCTCAGATCAACAACACAAGATATATATAGAACGACCAAAAAGTCGTTTGAAAACGATACATTAAAAAGTCATTTGAAAAACGATACATTGGATTTAATCACAATATTTGTTACTACTAAGCCCGAAGCTTCAACGCATTGCGTTCACTTGTCAAAGTACAAAAGATTTCCTATCCCATCGTTATAACAAAATGTATTGGCGACAAAATCTCTTATGTTCCATGATATCCCAATCAAAACACACTCAAAGTAGCTCTTGAGTACCGACCGTCTTGCTTATTGATCCCCTGAAAAACATTGCTTTAAAACGTCAACAAAAATGTTGGTGAATTCATAGGTTTGATAAAATCATATTATTGTAGGACCACAAGAATTCCCAAGTGTATGATTATGCACAAATGCAGACAATCATATAAATGTAATTGAACGTTGCTCTAAAACTGCTCAAGAACTGAAGCTCGACGAGGAGTATGAATACCAAATTAAAGTGGCCTACATTGCCCGTTGTTGATAGTTCTAAGAACAATAACCCTGCAAACATCCTAATATTCGACATGTATAACGTTCGTTTGTCCAGTGATAGCTTAATCACTCCGAACAGGGGTTGTCAAACCCAATAGATCTATTAATAACATATTCGCTGCTCGATCTAATTTACACAGTCATGATAATAGAGGGCTCAGTATGATGGGTACCGCTACTTATGCACACGTAATCATAACGAATGAAACTTAACCACTATTGTGTCCAATTGTAAAGCAATGCATGTTTTTCACACCCAAAAACTTTGTAAAACAACAACAACAAGCACTGTAGAAAACGTGGGGCTACACACTGAACTCACGCTTGAGTGAGTAATGCCAATAGTGTAATCCACAAATAATGCGCCACCAGCGAATTGATCAAAGCAACCTAATTAAATTAAGGTCGTATAAGTACCTAGAGTACTTAATCTAACAAAACATTGAATAATAATTTAATAGTTCGTTACCAATACGAACTATACGTTCGGAAAACGGGCTAACAAAATTAAAGAGGTCATGTACATGACGTTACGAGGAGTTTAGGACACTATCTTAAATGGTAACTCCAACAACATCGTCGAAACAAGCCATCCGGAGAGGCCACATTATGAAACTCCATAGTAATATAGTACTTTGATAACACACATTAATATCTATAATAGCTCAATCACCAACTAATGGTTTTGAAAAATTTTGTTAAATAAGTTCAAAACGTATTGATAATTACCGGTTTATAAAACTGAGCGTGTACACTTTACGCATTTTAACGCGATTGCTCGGAGAGTTTTCTTATGTCCATGCTTTTCGTATTAAAATGAACGTGTTATCGATATTTACGACATTTTTAATTAAAATTTTATATCCCCTGATGACCAAGTAACTTTTACTTGTTCATGAACAGACATGTGTTTCAATAAATTTTCGTATATTGTCGTCGGTAAAACTCCGGTAAATGTCGTATATTTATTCGTTATAGCTCTGTTTTTAAAAAATGATTCTTTCACGAGGACGTTCTCGTATTTGAAAGTTCTATAATATTTATGAGGTTTACAAACATATAACTTTTTTCGTCATGAATAGTAACCCCTTTTATAAAAATAGTTTATAAAAGTAATTATTTTGTCGTAAACTCAGCGAATTCATAACTCGTATCGTTATTAATGAAAAATTGTATTCTTATCATTTTTTAGAATCCTACAAAAATGTGTATTATTTAATAAAAATATCAAACACTTTGCTGTTTAAAGTTTTTATTAAAATATGTTTTTATAAAAATTTATTTTACGACATAGGAGATCATTATATAAAACTGCCGTTTATTAACGTATAAAACTCAGTTTTAAAAAACTGTAACTAATTTATTCGTTATTGAAATTCCGTTTGAACAAGTGATCTTACCCATTTTCGGAAATCGTCGTGAACAATGTATTATACACTTATAAGAAAAATAAAATGAGTATGTCTTATTACAACAACACGAATTCTGGACAAAAGTTTTGTCTAGTATGATAAAGATCCATTTTCAAAAACCTTGGTTTCTTTATTTAATCTTTTGTATTTACAACAAAGTCCTCGTATATGTGCCTTATATATCATAATATATGCATGTATCATATGTTTAATATGTCCAGTGGGTCCATCAATGTTTACTTTTGTCTCAACATTTCCAAAATCGTTTTATTTTACATAATATACCATAACTTTATAAAATAATCCATAAATCTCTAGTTTCTATACTGTCGTTTAATTTTTCACAAATAAAACCACTGTGTATACAAGTGGACTCATCTTTTTATAACTCTTATATTAACAACCATACAACATTAACATATTGTCTATAATTAGTCTTACATGTCAAATAGATATTTCTTTAAAACTTGAAAACAATTAGGTAAACCCTTAAAACCCTAATTACCCCATGTATCATTTTTACATGGATCCAACAATAACATAATGCAATATTTTACCATCACTTTTAACATGATATATGTAATAAACACCACATATATAAAAGTAACCCATATGTTCATTTCAAGTGAAAACCTCATTTTCATGATAAAATCCTAAATGGTGATTTAAGCTAAAATAGAAATAACATATGCATGAAAACTTATAAAATGAAAGCATAAAGGGTTTAAAAGTGGACCTTATGATGAAATGATGATGTGATAAAATAATTGATAAACCCGTTGATAATAATCACAAAACTCGAAAGCAACATCAAAGAAACCCTAGCTTTTTCTCATAGAACGCCTAACTTTCTTTCTCGATGAGATCAATACTTTAATAGGGTTTAGCCAAAGCTGGGATCACCTAGAATACCTTAGAAAGGTAAGTGTATAAAGTGTATGGTTGTAGAAAAATTTTGTATGGGTTATGGTCTTTGGTCTTGTTTTTTGAGTCCGTATCATATGGAGGAGAAAAAGGGAGTACAATGCTTGTTTTTTGGTTAAGTATTTTGTGCTATAAGAACTCCTTTCTTAGAAATGAATAAGTAAGTAACATGTATAAAGTTAGTCCAAGGAGACATATAGGAAAAGTCTTAGGAATGGCCAAGGTCTTAGTCTTTGGTCAAGGCATGGTAGGAATGGTAGATGTCCCCTAATAGTTTGAGAACATCTCCATGAAAAACATGGAAATGTGTTCTCACTTGCATTTTCTTGTTCTTTCTCTTAAATTTTTTCGGTATAAGAGCATATGTATGATAATATTGACTACAAATTTTGGGTATATGGGTATAAACGTGGGTATTTGTGAAGCGTAGAAAATTTTTGTGTTCCGGAAGGTGCCCACACGCAATTTCATCCGTCGAAACGGTATATACATACTTACGTATCCGATAAAAATCATAAGACAAAGTTAATAATTATTCTCAAAATAATTATATAACCCTTGCTTTGATGTAAACATTTAATTGTTTGATGCCCGTTTACATGTGACTGTAAATCTTTTAGTTTAACCGCGAATTTAAACTTAATATTATTAATCACAAGCAAAAAGCGTGACCAACACTTAAAATAAATAGTACATTTATCGCGACGGTACGTCAATTACTGTGAAAACACAGTGTGTTAATAAAAGACAACAACTAAAATGTTTCAAATCTCCCCCTCCAAGTTTCAGAAAGTACCATATTGGTTCCCTAAAGGCTTAAATGGGCCCTTAAAAAAACCACCCTTAAATAACCTTAACCGCGGATCCGAAAAACTAGCCTAGCGAACCAAAAAACCCTTCTTTTTATAAAACCACAAGGACCATTTATGCCATTTATAAAAGTTCTTTTACACAATACTTGGGTTAAACAACCACAGGGACTAAAATTGACATTACCCCAAAGTTTAAATCTTATTTACCCGTTTCAGTTAGAAAAGGCGCCAAGATGGGTTACTATTCACTCATCCCTACCAATTCACCACCCAGGGTAAAACAAAGGGCAATTCTAAATTGAAGGGTGGTTTAGACTATTCAAGTGATCACAAACATGATGGCAGGGTTAGATTTGTCAAATCAAGCACTCTCATTGGCTCACTTAAGCTAAGAGGATACGTGGCAGGAAGAAAAGCACAAGGGGATGTTGATTTTACTCTTAAAGCACTCACACAACAAAAATAAGGTCACATCAAAGGATTGCCAGCTTGGCAATCCATGTGATAGTGTAAAGTAATCTAACGGCTCAAAAGAGAGATCCAATCATTGAAGATTTGTACGGACAAGATCAAAAGGAGCGTGGGCAGCAAGGAAGGCCTAGAATGTTCAGCTTCAGGCTATAAATAGCCTCACTATCACACACACCAGGAGCGAGTTTCTTAGTTAGTAGCTTTTAGTTTTAGCTTAATTTTCAATTCTTAGCTTAAATTTCCTTTAAACTTTGTAATTCTTCCTTTTAAGCATTGTAATCAAGTTTTATGTTAATGAAATTCAGTTTTTAAATAGTCTCTTATAAGCTCTTACTTTTCCTATTAAATGTTAAGCTAAATATCATAAGCTACTGAATAAGCTCTTATTAGTCTCTAAGCCAAGAATTGAGCTCAAATCTTACCTTAATCATACCTTAACTCTTAAAATCAGCTAATAACCTTATCACCTTTGTTTTTGGGATTTGAGCTTTTGGAAGGGGAGCTAACCATGGATGAGCTCCCATGGACTTATACTAGCTTATCCATTTGGATAAGCTAGAGCTTGTAGCTGTTTAATTGAATTAAAGCTTCTGTTTAGCTGAAGTTTGTGTAAGTTTCCCTTTTAAATTCCTGTTACTTTTAATTTCTAGTCTAATGCTTGCTTAGTTGCTTATCAATTGTGCTTATTTGCTTAATTAGTGTTCATTAGAGCATATTAATGTTCTAGTTTGCTTATTTATCATGTTTTACTAAGCTGTTTTTAGTCATAGGATTTTAGGACTTAATATTTCATTTTTGTCATTAAAACCAATAAAACCAAAAAAAATAAAGTAGCATAGTTGTAATACTTTGATTCTAGTTAATTCAGTTAATGATTTATGCTTGTTAGGGTTAATATAAGCTCATTAATGTCTGGTATCAAAGTTTAGTTAAGTGGATTTCATTTTACAAGCTTTTTTAAATCTGTCATCAATATTAAGGGGTGTTTGGTTTAAGGTGATTTGACCTTTAAAAGTCAAAATAACTTGTGCAATTTGTTTGGGTTAGTTTTGTTTTCACTTTAGACTAGTAGTAATTCAGTTTTTAAAGTTAAGTTCTCAAAATTAAAAAAATTAGAGCTTAATATGTATGTTTCTGCACCAGGGGAGGTTTTGCCTTAAGTTTTGATTGATTAAAATTGAATCAAGCTTTTAAGGTTTGGTTTGTGCTTGTGGTTTGCTCAAACACACTCAATAGGAGTGAGTTGTGTAGGATTTACCTTCAAGGAAACCTGCACATTTGTTTTATGGCTTTGCCATTTGAACCAGCAGTACTAACAACAGTTAGTACTGTTGTTTTTCTCTTTGCCATTTAAGCTAGTTTAAATAGTTTTTCAACCTTTAAGTAGTAGTTTTCATATAGGTTAATATAAATTTAGTCTTGCTTTCCATAAAATAGCTTATTTTCTTAGGTAAACCTAGCTTAAAAGTTTATCAAAAACTCAAAAAGACCAAAAAAATAAGTAGTGTAGATATTTTTATAAGTGTTTAATTTTGTTGATTATTGGAAAAACTGGATAGCAGGTTTTCATTAGGGCTTATTAGTTAGCTTATCTTCAAAATTATAGGATCTGAATTGGCTTATTGAGCATTTGAGCTTATTTTGTTTTTGAACTCTTTGAGTGATAATCTGAGTTAGCTTCTTTAATCATCAATTTCAGTTGTCTTTCAGTGTTTCCAGCTCAAATCTCTTTTCATATTTAGCTTAAGCACATCATAAGCTTTCTAGAACTTCTTTTGTTTTTGGATTTGAGCTTATATTGAAGCTTGTGCATCTATTTAAGTGAAAGTAAGCTCAAACACCCACTTTATGTAACAGCTTTTTCTTAAGCTGTTTTGAGCTTATTTCTGAGTTTCAATTAGTATTGTTTTTATAAAAAGTGCTTAAAATTAAGTCCTTTTTAAGTTCTAATATTTAGTTTTTGTTAAAAGTAAAAAAAATAAAAATTGCAAAAAGGGGTGTGTTACCAGACTAGAACCCACGACCTCTCCCTCACAAGCCATACGTCTTACCAATATGCTTCAATAGCTCATCCAACCTTATCTTGCACAATCTAATACTTGTACACGTTTTCAGTTTCCTTTTTCTTTTATAAGCCGTAGCTTATCTAGCTTATTTTAGAGCTTATCTGATTAGCAGTTTGTTTAGTTTTAATTTTCTCTTATTCCTTGTTGCTAGTAGGACTTTTCCTAATTTTTTGAGAATTTTTCCATTATTAGTTTATTTTCTAGGATTTTTCATAGGTTTAAAAATTAAAAAATCAATAAAAAATAGAAAAAAGTTTCAGAAAATTGCAAAAAAATAGTTTTTAGTTTTATAAAAATTACTTTTAGGTTTACATCCAGTAAAATCATTTTTACACCTTTTAGATTTTAATTTACATTTATTGAACGTTTTTTTATGTTTTAAAAAATAATGATTTTAATTTTAAAAAATTGTTTTAAAAAAGTTTATCTGAGTTTTTATGTTATTTTATATTCTTTCTAAGTTTAATAATTTATTTTTACCTAAATTTTTAGTACTTAATTTGCCTAATTTTTAGGATTTAAATTAGATAAACTATTTTTTTAAATTATCAAAATAAATTCAAAATATCAAACAAAAATGTTTTTCTTTTCTTAAAATTTTCATTTTAGTCCTATTTTAGGTTTTAGAAATTAAGTTTAGCCATTTTTAGGGGTTAATTTTAGTGTATTTGCGTTAAGTTGTCGCATTTTCATTTGCTCACGTTAAATAGTTTAAAGGTGTTATATTTTGCTTTTAATTGTTTATTTTAATGTGTTTACTTTTATTTAGTAGTTATAGAATATCAAAAATAATCATTTCTCTCGTTCAAAAAATCATTAATCCGAGCTAAAACGTGGTTTCAATTTCACAAGTCGTTTAGGGAAACGACCCGGTGATCATAACTTCCCTGGTTTAATATAGCGAATATAATATATATAATATCTTTTATAGTGATGACTTTTCTTAAGGAGACATTAGGAAAGTTCTAAAATGCTCTTGTGGTATTATATTATATATTTTATAGTGTATAAAACTATCAATCAGTTTTTGGCGCCGCTGCCGGGGACTTGTGTTAAAGATTCCGTCGTTTACGTTTGTTGATTTGGTTTGAAGATCCTTTCGTCCTCGAAAGTTTCATTTTTGTTAAATATTTCAAAAATCCAAAAAATTAAAAAATATAAAAAGTAAAAAAATATTTTCTTTTTCTTTTTAGTATAGTTATCATATTAAAATAAAAAAAATCAAAAATATAAAAAATTGTCCTTAAAAAAATAAATAAAATACACAAAGTTGGTAAACGAACACCAACATATAATACCTTCAATTGAGGTATTATCATAAATAAGTTCCGGTGAACTGTGAAAAGTTCCCACATTGAACCAAAGATTCAAAAACTGGCGCATTTGTGTCATTTACGAAATACGGCTACACCTTAAGAAGAAATTTTTTAAGAGCTACCGGTGAAGTAAGTTGACTTATTTGGAATTTAATTTGTCTTACCGTGTATCCGATTAAAATAGGTTTGTATAAAAAAAAAAATCAAAGTCAAAACAAAAAATTATTAGTTGTAATTTTTGTTGTCTTTTATTTCTTTATTTTAGTGCACACAAAATAAGCGCGCACCGCAATGTTTCGATCTACAAGCTCGAAAACGAAATCGTCGAAACAACAACAATAACAAACGGTTATTGTATGAAGGAACCCGAATGTTCCAAAGGCAGACAATCGTACCTATTGGCTTAGATGTTTACAAGCTCCCATCGATGGATACGTAATATAGCAAATTGTTTGTACCAACCATAAATGCAAACCATTTTTGAAGCTTAAATAAACTTTGATTAAATCTTGTTCACAAAGTAATCAATTTAACGGGATAAACAAGACCCTACATAATCCATCTTTGATTTTTCAAAAAGGTTTACTTCTACTTTAGACAACACCCTAAGATTCCCGAATACACTTCGATTAAGCTTTTTGCTTTTTCGCTTTCTCTCCATCGAAGGTGAAGCCCGGACTTAGCTAGACTAATGAACCACCTCGAGTCGAGTAAAAATATCTAACGAGGGATGATCTTGTCTGGAAATTCAATATAACCAATTCATTGTTCCAACCTTCGAAAACAACTTACCTTCGAAATAAAATCACTACTTTCTACACGAACCGAAAACCTTCAATCGAAGCATTGGGGAACTGATTACAAGAACTTCTTCGTCATGTCCTCAATCATAGGTTTCCTTTCAGAATTACATCAACTTGAATACTTCTACATACTCCTAGAATACAAAACCAAGTGATCAAGATGCATTATAATTCCGCCACGTGGTGGAAATTTCTAGATTAAGGTACCCGTGATGGTTTAAGTCCATTACTTGAAGAGTAAATCTAATTTCGTTATTAAGAATATCGTGCAATTGAACCCAAGAGCGAGTATGCGAATGCTCCTCATTCTAATCATCTACAGTCTACTAATTCTTTTGAATTTCAACAACTCGCCGCTACTCTCTTGAAGACAAAATGGATATTCTAAATGAGCCCATAGAAAAAAGATTGATTAGTGAAAAGATTGTTACGAAACTTCCCTGCTAACCAGTCAGTAGCAGTCGAGGGAAGTTTGTGTCACATGTGGTTTAGACCACAATTTCAACAAGTGTTCGTTAACAAGGAATGAATTTCTCGTTTTTCTTGATAACATTCATCAATTCCTACAAACTGCCGCCGTTAGCAAACCGTTTTTCAAAGAAATCCTCCTAATTTGGCAAACCCAAGAGACCAACCAGCGACATTGTAAATCAAACCAATTTCAAACAACCAAGGAAACCAAAGCCGTCTACCAAGGAAACAATTATTTATTTCAATTCGAAATCAAAACCAGGAGGCAAATTTCAAACCAAAACCGCCAAAAACATCAAGGAGCCGTTATCAATACCCCTTCATATCAACCACACAACAAACAACCTATGGTAATCAAGTTTTACCTCGCGCGTTTTCACAATTCAAGTGTTTCTCAACGATTTTTATAGTTATCTAAGGCTAATGAGCCAACACCGAGAACAAAGAAATGAAAGAATACAATTGCAATTGAAGTTTGAAATTTTCAAAGAATTTCACAATGATTCTCAAAAGAAGCAAGATGATTTTCAAAACATGATGCTAAGTTTTATGCAAAACTATCATACTAACCAAGCTTCAAGTTCAAGTTTCGTTACCAAGCAATACCATAATCCAGAAAACCCTAGGGAACGAACCAAGGCCATTACCAAAAGGAATGGTGCCCTATAGATGGAAACCTCTAAGATCCACATGTTGTGGAAAAAGAACCCGAGGTTGACAAAGGGAATACAGAGCTAACCTAGCACCAAAGACATCCAACCTACTTGGTCCCAAAGATCAAAACAAAGTATACAAAGAACCAATTAAAGAGCCTTGCTTTTGC
Source organism: Tanacetum coccineum (assembly GCA_026074375.1). Taxonomy (NCBI): domain Eukaryota; kingdom Viridiplantae; phylum Streptophyta; class Magnoliopsida; order Asterales; family Asteraceae; genus Tanacetum; species Tanacetum coccineum. Next base: position 139,332 of record BQNB010001110.1, read on the forward strand.
TCACAAGGCCCAAGACTAAGTATTGCCCTTACCCTTCAAGACTTGCAAAAGAGAAAATCCGTGAAAAGGATGATATCCTAGCTTTAAAGTTTATGGAAATTTTCCGTAATCTTCACTTTGAGCTAAGTTTCGCGGATGCTCTCATTCATAATGCCAAAGTTTGCTCTCGATGTTCAAAAAAAGATGCCTTAATAACAAAGACCAAGTTAATCGAGATATCCAAGACACCTTTGAATGAAAATGGTAGTGCGGTTGTCCTCAAAAAGCTTCAGAAAAGCACGTGACACCGATCCGATTTTCTTATCCATGTGATTTTTGGAAGTTTGATAATTGCTTTAGCCCTAGCACGATTTAGGTGCAGCATAAATCTCAAGCCTCTTTCCCATATGGAAAAAAGCTTGGACTCCCGGCCTAAATGATACTAAAAAGGTGTTTTAGAATTAGCCACCGAAACAAATTTCCAAACCAACCGGCTAATATGCGCTGAAGAATGTTTTTTGTCAAGTAAATGTTCGTACTTTCCGCCGAGTATTGTTAGTTACTCGATTTCATATTCGATAGAAATTCCTACGAGTAAACCGTTGATACTCTGGGAGTGATGAACCTTTTCTTAGTGAACGGCTCAACTACGGCGTTTAAAAAATCGATGTTAACGAAATGAGAGATAAACTGCTTCAGGAAAAGATGAACACTCCTTTAACCCTTAAATGTGGTGATACACCATCTATTTCGTACCACACATCTCGAGATCGATGAAAACGTTGATCTACATGAAGTTTACGTGAGAAGAAAACTCACAAGAAGTCTAAAGATCTTTCCGGACTCAGATAGCGTATGGCATATCCATTCCTCCCGGAAAACGATCCATTGATTCAAAATTCTTCTCGCAGACTCTCACACCTTATTGGGGATATTTAATTTACTAAGCTATGGAAGAAGCTGATACTTTTCTGCTCAATCCCGGATGATCGAACTTCACTGGAAGTTTAATAGAGCTTATTATGACCTAGAGTGGGGACATACCTTCTTGAATCTCTTCTTAATAGTGATCCTTTCGCCGTCACTGAAATCAAGGAAAGTTACTTACCAGAAATCACGAAAGAGCTTAAAGTTTTGTAAATCTGCGCGAATCTTCAATCGATGAAACCTCCCGAGGGATGAACTAAGGCCATACCACCATCATCTCGAATAACGCATTTTAGTAGAAATAACACAAGTTCCCTGTCATAATTTCCAAAGATTTTGAGTCATGATGAAAAGTACCGCACTCATAAAGGTTTCTTAAATCATGAAAAGCAAGCCATTGCATGGAAGCACTCTGACCTTAAGGGTATAAACCTAGAATTTTGTTTCTCTATAAATTCTAATGGAAGAGAGAATATGAACCAGTCGGTCCAACATCAGAGAGGTTTAAATCTAAGAGATTCATGATTCATTAAAAAAGAGTTGAAAAAAACTTCTTTGAACGCTGGAGTTGATCACCCAATCTCGGAATTCCCCTTGGGTGGAGCCCAGTAAAACTGTGGTAACCAAAGGTAAAAGGAGAGAATGAGAACCGTAGTAAACCATTGATGAATAACGACATTAGAGCCGACAAGACTTGTAACGGATGGAGATAGTAAGATTAGTCGCAAGTTGAACGAAGCTACAAGAAAAGACCATTTCCCTTTGCCGTTCATGGATCAAATGCTTGAGAGACAAGCAGAAAATGAGTAACAATTGTTTTCGGCGAATGACGGGTTTCTCTCAGTTTATATCCAAATTCCATTGATCCTAAAAGACCAAGAAAAGACCACATTCACCCTGCCATTCGACGAAAACGTTGCTTATCGGCTGGCGCATAGCTATTGGATATGCAATTGCAAACCAGGCACGTTTCAAAGGTATATGATGGAAACTTCCCATACATGATTGAAAAAGACAATGGAAGTCTTCACGGAATGTATTTCTCGTTTTGTAATTCTTTTTCTACGTGCCTCACCAATCTAGAAAAAAGCTTAGAACGGTGTGAAGAACACTAACTTAGCTCTAAATTGGAAAAAAGCCATTTCATGGGAAAAGAAGGTATCGTACTCGTACAGTAAGATCTCGAAGAAAGGATTGAAGTCGACAAGCTAAGATCGATGGTGATTTTCTATAGTTACCACACCCCACTACCGTTAAGGGGAATTACGAAGTTTTTCCTCTGAGCATGCTTGGTTTTACTGAAGTAATTTTAATCAAAAAGATTTTTCAAAAAATCTCACGTCCCATGACCATCTCTTAGAGAAAAAACACTCCTTTTCAAACTTATCTTGGAATATTGCAATCTAGCCTTCTAAAACATTGAAAAAGAAGTTAACACGACATCTCCAATACTCATTGTTCCGAAATGGGAACCAACCTTTTGAACATCATGTGTGACGCAAGGTGATTTTTGCAATAGGGCGTTCTAGTCAAAGGAATTGAAACATTTATAAAATCCAAGTTACATCACACAAGTAAAACGATGACTGAAGCAGAAACAAATTACACAACAACGGAAAAAGAGATGCTTGCAGTAGTAACGCTTTTGAGAAATTTCGATCATATCTTATCATGAATAAAAGTGTTGTTTACACAGACCATTCTGCTTTAAAATACCTCTTCAACAAGAAAGACGCCAAAGCAAGATTGCTTAGATGGGTTTTACTCCTTCAAGAATTCGATTTTAAAGTGATTGATACCAAAGGAGCTGAAAACTATGCAGCCGATCACCCCCCTCGTCTTGAAAACCTGTAACGCCCTGACCCAAAAGGGTAGAAGTATTACAAATATGGTGTGACATCAAAGGCATACATAATCATAACACAAGCA